>JAGXOD010000048.1:160000-195000 GCA_020368025.1 Brachyhypopomus occidentalis
CAAAATGATCAGAGTGATCACAAATCCATACAACACCATCAGCCAGACAAAGACTACAGCAGGGAAAACAAAAGACAGGAACACTAACTAGGAATATGGCTATGAGGAAGACGACCCTAATTCAGGATAACCTCTCATGAACGGTTCCAGTTTAGGTTCCTGTGGTTTCTATGCATTTTATTTTAGTATTCTGAATAAATGCCAATGTGACTGTCAGCAGTGACATTAAAATATGCTATAGGGATAAATTAAAATATGCTATAGGGATGCATTTCTTTAAAACATCCCTTATATTCAGAGTTATACCCTGCAGCCTGCAGCCTGTGGACTTACTGTGGACATTACTGTGGACACCACTGTGGACATTACTGTGGACATTACTGTGGACTTACTGTGGACACCACTGTGGACATTACTGTGGACATTACTGTGGACTTACTGTGGACATTACTGTGGACACCACTGTGGACATTACTGTGGACATTACTGTGGACACCACTGTGGACACCACTGTGGACATTACTGTGGACTTACTGTGGACATTACTGTGGACACCACTGCTCCTTCATTCAGTGAAGCGTGTGATCCAGATTGGAGGCCCTTTGGCCCAGCAGCAGGGTTAGGGTTAGGGTTATGACTAGTTATGACTAACCCTAACCCAGCAGCAGCAGGAGGACGTGGCAGCGTTACTGCTGCAGCGGCTCAGCTGCTCTGGATCCTCCTGAGGCTCCGTCCTGTTTCCACACTGGCTGTGGCGCAGCGGTGACCTGCCCTCCAGATGCCCCCAACCTGGAGCTCCTCAGTGACAAACTCATATGGAACATGCACAAAGCTCAGATAAGCAGATGCATGGGGAGGAACTGCTGGTGGTCTCCTGGAGACTTCTGGACTAAATTACAGATGAATATTCAAATACCACTGCTGTCTATTTATTTTATGCCTTTACATTTCCTAGATGAGAAAAGCGCTGTGCTGTAACTCCTACAGTGTGACCTTTTGTAATGTAACACAAACATGCACCAGTGAACATCATGCAGGAGGAAAAAATCTACTTAAAATTCCTCCTACTGAGCACACTTACTGAAGCACACTTACTGAAGCACACTTACTGGAGCACACTTACTGAAGCACACTTACTAAAACACACTTACTGGAGCACACTTACTGAAGCACACTTACTGGAGCACACTTACTGGAGCACACTTACAGAAGCACACTTACAGAAGCACACTTACTGGAGCACACTTACAGAAGCACACTTACTGGAGCACACTTACTGGAGCACACTTACTAAAACACACTTACTGGAGCACACTTACTAAAACACACTTACTGGAGCACACTTACAGAAGCACACTCACTGAAGCACAATTACTGAAGCACACTTACTGGAGCACAATTACTGAAGCACACTTACTTCTGTTTTCACCCCTGATTGTGAGTAGGTGGTAGTGCCTTTAGATTTGAATAATCATGCATAAGTCACAAATATCTGTCCATATGCCTGGGATTTATTTCTGGCTAATTAAGTCATAAATATACATGCCCTTAGACATTTAATAACACTTTTGTTCACTTGAACACTTCAGAGGAAGCAAAACATATTTCTCAACCTGAAGGACTTTATCTCAAACCATGTTGCTCTTAGACTCTCCATGGCTTTTTCTCCTTAACCCTGTTTCTTTTCTACTTTTCTCGCAATGGGTTTCAATAATCTCTTCAATGTCAGGAGAACGCTGTGTGTGTGTGTGTGTGTGTGTGTGTAGACGGAGGGAGCCTAGCAGCAGTCTCTCCACAGGGCTGCTACAGGCTGGTCTGTGATGCTGCTCCTAGCAGGGGAGCTGTTACGATGAAAGAGCTTCACGCTGCTCCCCTCTTTGACCCACACACACGGCCCGTCATCTGGCGGCCACGGCGACGAGGCTCGCTGCCGTCTCCCCGTTGCCGCCCTGTTACCCTGCGGCGAAAGCCCCCCGCCCCCTCAGAGGGGAAGATTGTGCTCAGAAAGCGACTGTGACCTCTGGATAAAGATACAAAACTCTGAGACGAATTGTAATGTTTTTCCAGGGTGGATGATGTTTTGGCCAAAAAACAGTAAAATGTCACAGAGAAAGTTAAATGAACTGTGCTTGTTCTCTGCACATGTCAACACAACGTTTCCCTCATTCTGGGGCTATTTTATTTTCTCTAATATATACAGTATATATGAATGAAACAAATCAGAGTTTGATTTCCCTGAATTTCTTCCTACCTCTCCTCCCCTACCCTCCCTTCCCCTCCCCTCTCCTCTCCTCCCCTCCCCTCTCTTTTTCTGCCCTCTCCTCCCCTCCCATCTCCTCTCTTTTCCTGCCCTCTCCTCCCCTCTCCTCTCCTCTCCTCCCCTCCCCTCTCTTTTCCTGCCCTATCCTCCCCTCTCCTCCCCTCCCCTCCCCTCTCCTCTCCTCCCCTCCTGGGTACTGGGCTGTTTAGAGCAGACACATTACACAGCAGAGTCTTGTGTTCAGGAAGCGAGTCTCTTCACAGCAGAGCGTCTGAGTTTGTGGAACCAGGACACAGTGTGTGTTCCCGCCCCCCGTTGTCCATGACTACAGCCTCAAAGACATGGTGCCTAGTGCCTGTTTCTTGCTATTCATGACCCCTTGAGAGGAAAAGAGATTGAAAGTGAAGTAGGTTCCCTGTTTGTGTGAGACGCTGCTAGTAGAAACAGCCAGTGGGGTGATGAGACGGGTGGAGGTGATGAGATGGGTGGAGGTGATGAGATGGGTGGAGGTGCTTCATGTTTGTGCTCTACCTCAACACACTGTGCTCTACCTCATCACACTCTGCTCTACCTCATCGCTACAGCCTCCTCAACTGTGCCTTCCTCTCCCTCCTCTTCCTCTCCCTCCTCTTCCTCTCCCTCCTCTTCCTCTGTCTGCTCCTCTTTATAAACATGAGCCACTATGTTTACTGAGTGGGGACGTCTCTCTCCCTGGTAAAGAGAGATAAAATGAAGGACAGAGGAAATGATAGGAAAGGGAGAGAGAATGTGTGTGTGTGTGTCTGTAAGTGTGAGCGACAGAAAAAGAAACAGAAAGGAGAAGCTGAGAGCGGAGGATGAGGAAGAGGGGGATGATGAGGAAAAGAGGGATGATGAGGAAGAGGGGGAAAACAGAAAGAACGAGAGTAGAGAAGCATTTGAGTGTGTGTGTATGAGTGTGTGTTTGTGTGTGTGTGTGTGTGTGTATGAGTGTGTGTGTGTGTGGATGTGTGTGTGTGTGTGTGTGTGTGAATATATGAGGTTGTTTGTAAAATTCAGATGCGACTATATGATTCAGCTTATCTCTAATGAAAATAATTGTAATGACACAGCTAAGATGCATTTAGTAAAGACAATGATGAGTGTGTGTGTGTATGAGTGTGTAAATCATTCATACAGTGCAGTAATAAGGACACTTTATTATTCATAGAATTCGCACCTTATTAGGTGCTTATGACAGAATTCTTCTGACCTGTAATATGCAATAATGTTTTGACACTGTGGTAAATGTGTCATAAAATATGTCATTCTGTACACGGGTGGTTCATTCATCCCTCTTCATACAGCCTGGACCTTTATTCCCTGACTCTGTGCTTTAGAAGTGTGTGTGTGAGAGGGTGTGTGAGTGTGTGAGAGGGTGTGTGTGTGAGAGAGGGGGTGTGTGTGTGAGAGAGTGTGTGTGTGTGTGTGTGTGTGTGTGAGTGTGTGAGAGGTTGTGTGTGTGAGAGAGGGTGTGTGTGAATGTGTGTGTGTCTATCTATCTATCTAACCTTTATATAATACAGTATATATGTAATCTATATGTAACCTATGGGCAATCTGTATGTAACCCATATGTTATCTATATGTAATCTATATGAATGAAACCTACATTATGAATAAGGCCATTTGATACGGTCCTTTGAAATCAGCATTTATGTCTTATCTACCAGCACAGAAATGAACAGGAAGTGACAAGGAAGGAGTTGTTGCCCTTGTTACTGTCAGACCAATCAGGTTCTTCAGAGGGCAGTGTTTGTGACACAAGCATATGCTCACTATCTCAGCTGACCATATGTGTGGAGCTTAATAATACTGCAGGGTGCACAACACACAGCACTGAGGAAACTACACGAATCACAGAACCTTCATCTCACACAACACTCACAGTCAAAACGTTCAAACCAATAGTTCTGAAACACAGAACATGTGTTTTCATAGAGATATTTTTAACTGGTTATGAAAGTCTTGTAGTGATTGCAACAACAAAATAAGAAAGTGAATGAAAAAAGAAATAATGTAAATTCACAAAATGACTATGTCTAGGAAAGATCTGAACAGCAGATGGGTCAGACATCCAGGATTAGACATCCAGGGTCAGATATCCAGGGTTAGACACCCGGGGTTAAAACATCTGGAAATGTGTACTCAGGCCTTAGCAAAATGATAAATTTCATCTTACCTTGCCATCACCTCATGAGCAGACAGAGTCAGCAGTGGAGGATGTGGGAGAGGGCGTGTCCAGGATGTGGGTGAGGGCGTGTCCAGGATGTGGGTGAGGGCGTGTCCAGGATGTGGGTGAGGGCGTGTCCAGGATGTGGGTGAGGGCGTGTCCAGGATGTGGGTAAGGGCGTGTCCAGGATGTGGGTGAGGGCGTGTCCAGGATGTGGGTGAGGGCGTGTCCAGGATGTGGGTGAGGGCATGTCCAGGATGTGGGTGAGGGCGTGTCCAGGATGTGGGTAAGGGCGTGTCCAGGATGTGGGTGAGGGCGTGTCCAGGATGTGGGTAAGGGCGTGTCCAGGATGTGGGTGAGGGCGTGTCCAGGATGTGGGAGAGGGCATGTCCAGGATGTGGGTGAGGGCATGTCCAGGATGTGGGTAAGGGCATGTCCAGGATGTGGGTGAGGGCATGTCCAGGATGTGGGTGAGGGCGTGTCCAGGATGTGTGTAGATACGACTGCCACATTCTTACCATTCGCAGATCTAAGGGATGAGACATATATAGGTATATAGGGTATATCTGTGTTTGAGTGTATATAGGGTATATCTGTGTTAGAGTGTATATAGGGTATATCTGTGTTTGAGTGTATATAGGGTATATCTGTGTGGCTTATTCTCATCTGATATGGTCATCTGAAATTAAACGTTCCTTTTTCACGTAACAAATAACTGAAATCCCAAGCGGACATCTGAAGGCACAAACGCACAAAGTCACGCAGACGTCCGACTGTCCTTGTGAGCTGCATCTTTTCTAAAGCATTCAGATATTTTGCATGCATGTAAAATGACTTTAAAGCATGTTTGGATAGTCTGGCACATGTGGACAGGAGAGTCGTGACCCAGGAGGGGCTTAGAATTAATGAGGAAGAACCATCACTGTCCAAACTCACAGTGGGGTCGTGCTGCAAGCAAAAACAGGACTCGAATACTGAAACTAAAAAACAATCGAGGGCAACTGCACCGTGGCTATCTAACAACACAAAGGGCAGCCTGACCACCAGGGGCAGTGTGGCCCCCCTGTAGGCTGCAGCCATGACAGTAACCTTGGAGAGCCAGTGTGACACCAACAGACAGCACACAAACAAGAAACACAAGACATGAGAGCAGGATGGAGCAGCCTGATTAATTATGCAGAGAGGGAGCGGCATGATTAATTATGCAGAGAGGGAGTGGCCTGATTAATTATGCAGAGAGGGAGGAGAGAATGTAGATAAAAATGGCATAATCAAACTAACACAGTGATTGGGTTGGGCTGTCCTGAGATGGCTGTGAATGGAACATCAAATAGCAGCTGGTGGTTTTGTCACCGCATGTAGAACGTAGAACCCGTGACTACCTACCTGCCTAGCACCAAAACACAGTGCCCGCCCTCTTACTCAGAGATGAGACGTTACCTAGGTAACCTCAGTGAAATGTATGTGCAGACTAGGCTCAAGAGTTGGAGCACATTCTAGCTGTGGTTCCAGAAGTAGAGCGTACAGGAATTACAGCCCTTATCATACCAAACAGCTTCACTCCCCCTGCTGTGTGTGGCCAATGTACACGGCTCCCGATTCTGCAAGACACGCCCAGCTGTTGAGGACACATGCTGTGATGAACATTAGCTGTTGGAGCACAAGGCACAGACAGGAACCAAACACAAACAAGAACAAGAACACAAACAAGAACAACGAAGATGTCGCGCATGCCAAGGAAACCACAATGTGTAAAAGGCGCAAACACGGGCATTTTGTGTAAAACATTCCCATGTATTTCCAAACCTGAGCAGGTTTATATCATTAATACCCTCATGAATAGCTACTGCCACTGCGCACGGCACCGTGCTGTTTGTGGAATTCAGATTTTGAACACCGCACCACGGTTGGAGTTCTGCACACAAAGATCAAAGCCGTTCAGGGATGTCACAATGTTTAAATTAAAGTTGCCCTAAGTAACCTCCCCGGGGGAAGTCAAGTGGGGTGCAATACCTGCGTGTGCCAAGCAGCTCACTTCCTGTCACTTCCTGTCCTTCCCCAGTACACAGCGAGGAGCTGCACTGCCCTTCCACTCTATAGGATTTATTTTTGTTTATTTATTGCTATGTGTTTTATTTTGCGGTGCATGTGCCGGGTGTTCTGGGCTGTCTCGCTGCACATCTTGACGAGCCGTGGTACTGAATGGTGTGAGCACATCGCGCTCCATGTGTGAAATCGGGGGGATAAGTGCAGATCTGGACTCCAGCGCCGGGAGAGGGAGCAGGGCAGACAGGGGGGTCGGGCCCTGCAGGGGTCCAGTGGCAGTTCAGTGTTCATGGTCAGTGTACAGGGGATTTGCTTCCTCCCAGGATGCATCAGGGCCAAGGGCCTGATCCCCCATGCTGTGCTGAGCACACATTTCCATAATGGAATCTGGCTGTGCAGACACCACAAACAGAATGGCCCTGTGTGGGGAATGGCCCTGTCTGCGCACACACACACACACACACACACACAAATGCAGTCTGATCAAGCACCATATCGCGGTGCATCTAGGAATCCTCTCTAATTCTCTACACACCTGATCTGTCTCAAGTGTTTTTCCATCCATTGCCTTGGAGCAAACAATTACAGTACCTATTGAACTGCATTAACGTGGCATAATGTGGTATAATGTGCTCGATGCAATTACAAATTCCAATAACTTTCTCCATTCTAATGGGGGGGGGCAACAGAATAGGTAATTATGTCAGTTTGAGCTCCAATTTTTATGGTCATAATGAAAATGTAGTGTGATGTTTGGGATGATAGTGGGGCGGGTGCCTGACGCTCTGGGCAGCCTGGGAACATCTGAGCTGTTTGTGCTCTGGCTGTCACACGTCATCTGGGTGTTCAGGCGCTTTCTCCAGCGTCAGGGAACTTACTATCTGGAACATTTTAGCTTCACTGAGCAGATGTGCAGTAGCAGACATGGACACGCAGCCAGACTGCTTTCCCCACACCAACCATTCAGCAGCAGGCTCTATACAGGAAGACACCAGTAGGGTCAAATACAGAAATGTACAAACATCAGAGATATTATAAGGTCTCAAAGTTCAAACATGTGTGAAGTTTAGACCTGTGTCTTCATGCCACCCAATCACCAGCGTTTCATGCTCAACCATCATACAGACATATCAGCAAACTGAAATTTGCTCAAGAATTTCAAAATATGTTTAGAAGTTGAAAAGGCAAAAGCCTGATGTGAAGAAAACCACGCAGCGATGTTCCCATCATGGCTGGAGCAGACGGACACGTTAACAGCAGAATCTCAAAAGAAACCCCTCCATCACTGCACGGTGCCTGCTGCAGATAAGAGTCTGTCAATATGGACGCATTTATCTCCAGCTAATTCAACCGCCACTGACGGAAAAACACCTTTACAAGCAAACGCCAGGAAACATGAGCGCCTCAGAGTGGGGATGTGGTGGAGGCCAGAAGGGTTGACCTCCACATGACCTTTACGCAGCTTTTAAATCACATCAGACTCTGACACTCAACACAAATAGTCCTGTACAAAGTGGAAACAATTCACACATTTTTCTAATTACAAATTTCAAGAAAACAAATATTGAATAATATTATATTACATAATATATTATAATGTAATATTATAGCATATATTATAATGTTATAGGATAATACTGAAACTCCTGCCGTGCCACAGCCCCCACCCTGAGCTGCAGGTCCAGATCTACAACATTTGAGAAACGTCTGTCACAGCTTCTCTAGTTACTTCACACATTTGCAAGGATTCACCACCAAATGAAGAATTTCAACACTTAAATAGCCAGAACATCACTGAAGCTTACAGGGACTTTTCCAGTGTGTCTGTGTCTCACACCACAGCATGTTCAGTGTGTAATGAAACGTATCACATAAAATAGAATCGCGGATCTTCAGCAGACTGTCCCATCAAGGAGACGCCTACTGGTGGAGGAGACAGGTGTGAGACAGGTGTGAGACAGGTGTGGAGTGTGTTTTCTTGTGTGCTTCCTCACTTATGGGACTCTAGCTTAGTTGTGTCCTTAGGTCTAGGACTGCTACCATGGAGACAACCAAGCACAATAGTGTAAGGCACTTTTGACAAGCGTGTCTGCAAAACGCTGGAAATGTAACGTATGCTGCAAAGCTGCTGTTGTGCATCACAGTGAGAGCAGCGCCCCTACGGTGAAGCATGGTGGAGGCGGCTCACGCTGGGGGACTCTCCTCTGGGGCTGGGAACCCTAGAGAGACAGGAGGGATATGGATGAAGAACAGTACAGAAAAGCCCCGGGGCAAAACCTGCTCCTGCCTGTACAAGACCCGGGCAATTATTTTATACATGAGCTGAAACGTAATGCAAAAGCGCAGTGGCCTGAAACTAAACAGATGAGTGTGCTGGAGTGGCCCACAACGGATAACCTCACACACACACACACACACACACACACACACACGCTGGAGTGGCCCACAACGGATAACCTCACACACACACACACACACACACACACACACACGCTGGAGTGGCCCACACCGGATAACCTCACACACACACACACACAGCATTCTAATCGAGAGATTGTGAAATAACCTAAACCCTGCTGTTCACACACACTCCCTGTCCAACTAGAGCAGTTTTGCTGACTGAAATACTCTATTAATCCACTGTCCATATGTGCAACACTGTGACTCAGAGCTGTGATTACTGACACGGAGACTCAGAGCTGTGATTACTGACACGGAGACTCAGAGTTGTGATTACTGACATGGAGACTCAGAGCTGTGATTACTGACACGGAGACTCAGAGTTGTGATTACTGACATGGAGACTCAGAGCTGTGATTACTGACATGGAGACTCAGAGTTGTGATTACTGACACGGAGACTCAGAGCTGTGATTACTGACACGGAGACTCAGAGCTGTGATTACTGACATGGAGACTCAGAGCTGTGATTACTGACACGGAGACTCAGAGCTGTGATTACTGACACGGAGACTCAGAGCTGTGATTACTGCCAGCATAGGTTGAATGTCTTCTCTTTACTGTTTGTAATTATTTACAAAATTATTTCATTTTGACATTATTGAGTAAATGTTGACTGGTCTCCAATAATAACAATAAAATGTGAAAACCTTTAAGGAGTGTGAATATGTTTTGCTACTACCACATTTCAGACAGTAAAACAGCAAGAGAAAACAGCAGACCTGCAGGAGGAACACACCCTTAACACAGCACACCCTGAACCCAACACACCCTTAACACAGCACACCCTGAACCCAACACACCCTGAACCCAACACACCCTTAACACAGCACACCCTGAACCCAACACACCCTTAACACAACACACCCTGAACCCAACACACCCTTAACACAGCACACCCTGAACCCAACACACCCTGAACCCAACACACCCTTAACACAGCACACCCTGAACCCAACACACCCTTAACACAACACACCCTGAACCCAACACACCCTTAACACAACACACCCTTAACACAACACACCCTTAACACAACACACCCTTAACACAGCACACCCTTAACACAACACACCCTTAACACAGCACACCCTTAACACAACACACCCTTAACACAACACACCCTTAACACAACACACCCTTAACACAGCACACCCTGAACCCAACACACCCTTAACACAACACACCCTGAACCCAACACACCCTTAACACAGCACACCCCGAACACAACACACCCTGAACACAGCACACCCTGAACACAGCACACCCTGAACACAGCACACCCTGAACACAACACCAACACACCCTTAACACAGCACACCCTGAACACAACACACCCTGAACACAGCACACCCTGAACACAACACACCCTTAACACAGCACACCCCGAACACAACACACCCTGAACACAGCACACCCTGAACACAACACACCCTGAACACAGCACACCCTGCACACAGCACACCCTGAACACAGCACACCCTGAACACAGCACACCCTGAACACAGCACACTCTGAACACAACACACCCTGCACACAGCACACCCTGAACACAACACACCCTGAACACAACACACCCTGAACACTGAACACAGCACACCCTGAACACAACACACCCTGAACACAGCACACCCTGAACACAACACACCCTTAACACAGCACACCCCGAACACAACACACCCTGAACACAGCACACCCTGAACACAACACACCCTGAACACAGCACACCCTGAACACAACACACCCTGAACACAGCACACCCTGAACACAGCACACCCTGAACACAGCACACCCTGAACACAACACATCTTGCACCCTGGGTGAGAAGAGATCACAGTTCACATTCTGATGAAGAGTAAAATAATAAAACATGTTTTCAAAAAAGATGTTAACTAAATTGTGTTGTTCAACCTTTCATTTTTATTAGCTGCCACTGACTGTGTGTGTGCGTGAGAGCCATTATTATTATTATTGTTGTTACATTATTGTAGAAGTCAAATATATCATGGATAGGGAATAAAGGAGCTAATGTGTGAATGGTTGCCATAGTGATTAGATCACAGGGCAGCCTGGCTGTCATGTGCAAATCCTTTAAATATGTTGACAAAATCCAAAAATCCATATAAGTATAGGACTTATAGGATAAGTGTAGCACTTTGAAAGAGGCTCCTCCCTTAGATTAACAGAGGGCGGGCTCTCCTCCCTTAGATAAACGGAGGGTGGGCATTTCTCCCTTAGATTAACGGAGGGCGGGCTCTCCTTTAGATTAATGGAGGGCGGGCTCTCCTCCCTTAGATTAACGGAGGGCGGGCTCTCCTCCTTTAGATTAATGGGGGGCGGGCTCTCCTCCCTTGGATTAACGGAGGACGGGCTCTCCTCCCTTAGATTAACGGAGGACAGGCTCTCCTCCCTTAGATTAACGGAGGACGGGCTCTCCTCCCTTAGATTAACGGAGGACGGGTTCTCCTCCCTTAGAAAAACGGAGGACGGGCTCTCCTCCCTTAGATTAACGGAGGACGGGCTCTCCTCCCTTAGATTAACGGAGGACGGGCTCTCCTCCCTTAGATTAACGAAGGATAGGCTCTCCTCCCTTGGAGAGCAGGACTGGCTCAAGCCCCATAACCTCCCATAGAACAGACAGAGCAGCTGTTCTCTCGTCAGAGTCAGATATAAACGGATTGGTGGCCAGGATGGCGTATAACGGCGGCTTCTCCGGCTAATCCACCCTGCTGTACTCAGGCCTCTGGCGCTGCCTGTACTGGTGACCTCTCACCTCTCACCCATTCTCCTCCTTCACCCTCCAGCCCGGGGAGGGAGCAGGAGCGGCTGGACTCTGAGCGGAGGAGGAGGGTACAGCGCTGTGGTTCAAACCTCCATCTGCTCGTGCCGCCCACATCCTGCCTGCTGTGGAAGTTCAGAGCAGCACTGCCACACGCTTCCCAGCACAGCGATTAGAGTGTGACAGGCCTGTGGGCCTGAGGCGCAGGCTGGAGACACAGCGCGGCACCGACGACTCGCCCTGATTAAAGCTGCACATCGCAGCTGACGTCCACCAAAGCTCCAGAGCTGCAGCTGGGGCTGCCCAGAAACACAGATGCTTGGCTGCTTCGAAGAGGGTAAGTACAGCACATGCACCCTGCCCTTGGGTGGGAGTGAATAACAGGAACTCTAACTCTAACCCTACTCCCTACGCCTCATCCACCCTCCCCACACACACACACCTCATCCACCCTCCCCACACACTCACACACACACACACACACACACACACACACACACACTGTATGCAGTCAGGCTGCAGGTGTGGCCAGGCTGTGCCAGCTAACACGTCGACCTTCCGACTGACGTCCGAACCACCACAACCGAATCACGTGGGACTCAGAGCTGCAGGAATGTTGATGTCAATTTGCTCTTTATGATGCATGATTTGTTTAATTAGTTAGGAACAGTATCATTATTCAGATCAGACGGTTTGCGCTCATGTCAGTGTGATGGGTTTGCATGGCTAAATGCTCTTTGAGGGAAAATTGATCATAATGCTCCGTGTTATTGTCTACTGACAACGTTTTCATCTGTGCAGCTGTCAGGAGCCGTCGGACCAAAGTGAGAAGCGTTTTCAGCAGAGCTGCAGCCGCTTGTCCTGTCATCACCGTGACAACCTCCATCACTCACTGCTACACACGGCCAGCACGCAAAACCACCTTCTGCGGATTTCTTCAGCCTGTGTACACAGTTCTAGGGTTATTAAATATGCTGAATATACTCTGGAAAAATACTGAGTTTCTAATAATGATTTTGGTTGCTGTCCCTCTTTTGAGACACTCACTGAAGATGGATCCATCCAACAGAACAAGCACTGCTGTAATGTGGTCCAGAGTGAGGCAGGATTATCTTCACTGGTTGGTGATGCAGAGCTGGGGGAGTGAGGCAGGATTATCTTCACTGGTTGGTGATGCAGAGCTGGGGGAGTGAGGCAGGATTATCTTCACTGGTTGGTGGGGGATGCAGAGCTGCAGAGGGGGAGTGAGGCAGGATTATCTTCACTGGTTGGTGATGCAGAGCTGGGGGAGTGAGGCAGGATTATCTTCACTGGTTGGTGATGCAGAGCTGGGGGAGTGAGGCAGGATTATCTTCACTGGTTGGTGATGCAGAGCTGGGGGAGTGAGGCAGGATTATCTTCACTGGTTGGTGATGCAGAGCTGGGGAGTGAGGAGGATTATCTTCACTGGTTGGTGATGATTATTCTTCACTGGTTGGTGATGCAGGAGATTATCTTCACTGGTTGGTGGCAGAGTGAGGCAGGATTCAGGATTATCTTCATTGGTTGGTGATGCAGAGCTGAGGGAGTGAGGCAGGATTATCTTCACTGGTTTGTGATGCAGAGCTGAGGGAACAGTCCTTTGAAGAGACAAAATTGATTGTATGAGACCTCTGTATGACCTGAGAATTACATTAATATATCCTTCACAGTGAGCACTGCTTTTCTAGCAGATTAAAGCACTTTTCAATTTCAAAGACATCTGCTCGACACGATGTTGATCATTTTAGAGATATGGTTTACAGGCAGAACACGCACATTTACCAAATAGGACAATAAAAGAAATAGCTGTCAGTCCCTGCGATGTCTCCATTAAGTGGGGACAGTCTCCATTAAGTGGGGACAGCCTCCATTAAGTGGGGACAGTCTCCATTAAGTGGGGACAGCCTCCATTAAGTGGGGACAGTCTCCATTAGACAGCATTACACATATTAGCCCCGGAAGCCTCTGGGTGACTTGTGGATTCTTCCACTCCCATTTCCGTAGTGCCTGTTTTGCACTACGAGGAGATAACAGTCAATCCCCAGCTAACAGCTACCCTAGTCTTCCCTCTGTCCTGGTTCTGATCCAGGGCTCAGTCCAGAAGAGCAAGCAGCGCTGCATTCTTTAACCACTAAGGAACGTTTCTCTTCTATTCCAGGGATAAAGACTGACAGTGATTTTTTGTAAAACAGTTTCTGTTATGAAAGCAGTGAGATTTACAACATCCAGACAATATTAACACTAGTTTGATGCACTTTGGTAAAGGACCTGTGTTGAGGTGTTTTAAAGAGCTGTGTGGAAGTGTGTGTTTCCAGGGCAACACACTGCTCTTCCTCTGTGAGCTGCTGAATAAGGACACACAGCCTCGTCCTGACACAACACAGTACATGAAAGACCATTTTAAAACTAAGCTCAAATATTATATATTTTTTAATGTTGTACCTAACAAACACAAATTAGCTCTATGAGAGCTTGTGTTGTCTCAAAAGGTGCAACAAATGCAACAAAAATCTTTCAACCAATACAGATTCACCCAAGTTACATTTTCCAAGTAACAGACACTTGAAATAATTTCATCTTCAAGCTGTTCTGAATACCTGGCGGCTTCAGTGTTGAACTTGTAACTTCATACGCCAACGCTGTTTAAGGAAAACTACAACTGTGTTACTGAAGAAACACACTAGTCATCACCAAATCACTGACAAACCTGGTGCTCAGAGTGTGAAGGGGGGCTGTTGTGAAGGGGGGCTGTTGTGAAGGGGGGCTGTTGTGAAGGAGGGCTGTTGTGAAGGAGGGCAGTTGTGAAGGAGGGCAGTTGTGAAGGGGGGTTGTTGTGAAGGAGGGTTGTTGTGAAGGAGGGCTGTTGTGAAGGAGGGCAGTTGTGAAGGGGGGTTGTTGTGAAGGGGGCTGTTGTGAAGGGGGGCTGTTGTGAAGGATGGTTGTTGTGAAGGAGGGTTGTTGTGAAGGAGGGCTGTTGTGAAGGAGGGCAGTTGTGAAGGGGGGTTGTTGTGAAGGAGGGTTGTTGTGAAGGAGGGCTGTTGTGAAGGGGGGTTGTTGTGAAGGAGGGCTGTTGTGAAAGGGGGTTGTTGTGAAGGGGGGTTGTTGTGAAGGAGGGTTGTTGTGAAGGAGGGCTGTTGTGAAGGGGGGTTGTTGTGAAGGAGGGCTGTTGTGAAGGGGGTTGTTGTGAAGGAGGGTTGTTGTGAAGGAGGGCTGTTGTGAAGGGGGGTTGTTGTGAAGGGGGGTTGTTGTTGCTGCCACACAAGCTGGGAGCTGTAAGTGCGTTAGGGTGAGACCACCTGGCGTTTCAGGGATGTCCTCACACCCGTGTGGATTCAGCACGTCAGATCATCACTGCAGCTACTGTGTTCTGCACACAGATGGTAAAGTATATTTATTACAGTTTGCATGTGAATGTTTTAGGTTCATACATTTGTAGCAACCTGACTGCAAGATGGTGTTGAGACATTCAGGCATTTCTGTGTTGGTTAGTTCCATTTCCCTTCAGTACTGACAGCTGATCTTTGGTATCGTGGTAGTTGTAGTTTTATTTTTATTTTTGTTGGACAGATTGTGTTTAGCTTTATGGTTTATCTGTGTACTGTAGTTTCTCTGTTTTCTGTGTCCATGATAGTTGTAGTTTCTCTGTGTTCAGAATTATGGTATGTATTTCTCAGACATGCTCTGTGTAGACTGTGTTCAGTATCAGGGTAGCTGTGATTTCACTGGAAGCTATAGTTTTTTTAACCACATCCTGGGATATATGGGAGATATGGGATATATATATCTGATATATGGGATATATCGGATAAATGGGAGATATGGTTCATTTTTCATGCTTTTATAAAAAATTATCCTAAGGAAAAGAAAACTAGGACCTGTGAGTGCATTATTTTCAGTTCTGATCTATTCCAGTCTGTGGAAAACCATGTCATGACTTATGTCATGCAAAATCTTTTAACTCAACGTTTTGTGTAGATTCTGTCAGCTCCCGTTAGTGGCAGAGGTTAACGAGGCTCACACGTCCCTATATTCCTGGCTCACTCACACTAGTGCTTGGCTCTTTAATTAACGAGAGCCTGGAGCACTTCTAAATGTCAGCAGCCACCGTGTCCTTGAAATAGTCATAAGGTATCAGGCTAAACAAAACAAGTTCTGAAACGCAAATGCTCATAATTATGCTAAGAACAAGAGGTGCTTTAAAACAGAACCCAACACACACTGGTGTGGTTAGTGAGTTTAGCTGCAGGGAAGGTGAAACTACATCAGTTTAATTAAACAGGCTATTTATAGTAATATTGTCCAGCCTGTGTGATTTCGAATTAACTTGGCAACATTTAAATGAGTATTTTAAAGTTAGAGGTGAGAGGTCAAAGGTCAGAGTAAGAGACCAGATGGAAGGAGGTTCAGAGAGACTGAGTTAATGATGTGGTGCACAGGCCACAGACCTTCTCAGAGAACCTTAATTACCTTCTGAAGGGGGAAAGTTTCAGTTTGTGGATTAAAACACAAAGGCAGCTTGTTAGCTTGTCAGTCAGAGAATTGACCATTTAACAAAACTGTACTCTATAAATAAACTTTAGCTTCCATCATTAAATCCACTTTCAATATATATCCAAGACGTGCTTTGACTAGCTTTCCAACCAGTTGATTCTGTAAGAAATCTACAAATGAAGTATGACACTATTCAGCATTATGACATCATCAGCCCCAAGTGTCATGATTCCAGTAGGAGGGGCCAGAAATGTGCCACCATACCATCAGTCCTGGGCTCTGCAGTGTGTTATACACGAGTCAGGCGAGAGCACACGGGCATGCTGGGAAATTAGCAACTCACACCTCAAAGTTCTGGCACACGGCCTGGATGCACTGGCAGGGGGCGGTCCATTTCCTCCCCAAATCAAACTTTTTATTTGAGAGAAAGTCTAGTAAGTGAGCGCCTGACCAGTCCTGAAGATCAAGAGATGTGGTGTGATGGAACAGCTGATCGGGGCTTTAGGCTGAAAGAGCTTCATTTTGTGCTGCTAAAATCCCTCATGTGTCAGTTCTGACAGGCCTGCGAATGTTAATATTCAGAGTAGGTTTCACATAATCATAGGCAATTATACACGGGTGGCATTTTATCACTTGAATGATATCAAAAGTGTTTTATTAAATCTCAACTAATGCAATATAGATAGCTATTTTTAAAGGCAATTACATTTGCCTTTACAGCTTTTAGATGCAAACCTCTGGTCCTGTTATTAAACTGTCAGCTGTTTTTCATATTGCATGTGATGGTTATTTTATGATATGGGTCATTCTGACTTCTGATGCAGTAATCATTTTAATACATGAGAGACATTATTAGCTGAGCCCCATGGTGAAGGCCAAACATGGAGACTGTGTAGAGCCCAGAGTAAAGGCACCTAAAAACCACTCTGTGCTGCAGCTCCAGTGAGTTTGAAGATGGCCATCATATCTGTGTCCAGAGGATTTGGTCATACAAATGAGCCTTATTTGAACTGCAAGACATCCAACCAGTGAAGCCATTTATGTATTTAATGGGCAAGCAGTGTGTGTTATGCAAAGCAGACATTACATTCCAGACTAGTCCAATAACAGAGTCTAGACACTTCCTGTACACTACAGCACAGGCAATAACACTGATATTACACAGAGGTTAGAGGTCATGTACAACCAGTAATACTGAAAGCAACACTGATATTAAGCTAAAACCACTGCTTACAACTAGTGACCTCCCACTGTAAAATTACTCATCTCTGAAACACCACTTGATTTTGTACATACTCCATGTTTGACAGGCCAATGACAATGAAACAGACAGAAAATGAGGAGGTCACAGTGCCACCCCTGCTGTGGAAATGTGAAGTTTATGGGAATCTACAAATGCTAGAGGAAGATGCACCTCTCCAGAGTGTTAATGTCTGCACGGTGGTCAGACCTACCCGTCTGCAGGACTGTAGGCTCACACACACAGGCCCAGCTGGACTCTGTAGGACGGGATCCTCACTCATCTCTCCTAATGTGCAGATGGATGTGAGTTATGGATCCGTTTATCGTTGAGGAGGGAGAGAGGAGCACCTAGAGAGCCTGGCTGTCTGGAAAGGTCCTGTAAGCTGCTCGTATTGTGGTCAGAGTCGTTCTGCAGTGTTCACAGGTCTACAGTCTCTTCTTATAAACAACCACATTTAAAAAAAGATTTTATTTGGATATGCTGAACATATGCTGATTAAATCATATAATGGTTATGATTAACAAAAATCAAAAAAGTTTAGCTTTGAGTAAATAATGTACTCATTAATAAAAAATGTAGTAACCAAATACATACAGTGGTAACCAAATCTGTAGCAGATGAATCTGTATAGACTGAGTTACCTGCTGTCTGCAATATAAGGCTTAAAAAATGTGCATCAGTTATAATGTTTGTGATTGTATGAAATTAGCATAAATCAGTGTATTTAATACATTATATTAAAATAATAACAGATAGAGCTGCTGAATGTACTTAATACATTATATGGTTTAATATAGTTGTTTATTGCATAAATGATTAGCTGCTGTCATGGTGCACTGGGCATCTACACAGAGGGACACGCCCACACACACACGCCTCCACACACCCCCCACCCCCCCCACACACGCCCCCACCCCCCACACACACGCCCCCACCGCCCCCCCACACCCTCACCGCCACACACACGCCCCCACCCCTCCACACACACGCCCCCACACACCCCCCACACACGCCCCCACCCCCCCCCACACCCTCACCCCCACACACACGCCCCCACCCCTCCACACACACGCCCCCACACATGCCCAGGCGTTTGAGTAAGTTAACGCAAGCTTTCTGCTCTTGTTCTGAATTGGTTGCAGATGAAGCTTGTTTGTATTTTCAGTACTGATCTGAATAATATGTTAATCTTGTAGGCTACGGGTTTTCATCCTTTGGTACTGGAGGTGCTAAGTGTGAGCTAGGCTACTCTTAGCTGTCTAAGTCTGTTTTGTACTAACATTAAATTTCTGTTCTAAAATGTAGTACGGTTTGCTTTTGTTGCATACTGGATACATACTGCATACTACTACGAGGACCAGTATGCAGTATCCAGTATATACTGAGTGCAGTATACAGTATGTAGGTTATATGTAATATAGTGTGGTGGCTAAAAGTGAGTGGTTTTATCTAAACTGTACTGAGTGCTAAAATTACCTGAGACATGATAATCACTGTGAAGCCTGTTTAAAGCTTACCAGGCAGTTAACCTGCTCGGAAACCGTGTAGACTAAATCAGATAAGTGAGACCCAGTAAGGCACAGCAGAACAAGAAGGGGGTTGTGGGTAGTGACATGTGGAGCGCTGTGCTGCTATGGCAACGGGAAGCTTGCAGCTTATTCTAGGGAGTTAAAACTGAGCAACTTGCAACCAAATTTGCATGAATTTAGTCTGGTGCATAAAGTACTACTGAGAGTTCAGGACACAGTACTACTGAGTTCACCCTGATGTTGTAAAGCCTCTGTTAAGGAATGGTGCAGGATGTCCCTGAAGGTCACATCTCTACACATGCCACAGAGGGAATCTAACACTAATTAAAGCTGGGCCTTAAAGTTTATAGGCCCTAGTACACCTGCTGCGCACTAGAGCCACAGAGACCTGCCTGGCATTTTATAATAATGATTGTAAAATTACTCTGGGACTCATTTTGCCTAGTAATAAAAACCCCACTCTCAGAGAATAAAAACATTAATTAATCTTTAATTTAACAGCCTGACAGTCCTTTGTGGTATTTTTCTAGGCTTATAGTCTTAGTGTAACCTTGAGAGGGACAACAAAACAAAACAACCAACGGGAACGGGGTCCGAATCGCCGATCTGATCCAGGAACAGCAGCAAGAATCTCCGATCTGATCCAGGAACAGGTGAGTCAATGCTTTGCAGTGTTGATGAATTTCAAAGTGTGATCTGAATAGTACAAAACCCACTGATGTGTTGCGATCTGCTTGTTTGGCTGTGGGTTGCCAGGTGTTTGTTTATCCTTGCGTTCTGGAGGCAGGACGTGGCACTGCTGGACGTGGGTGTTGGTAAAGACGTGATCCATAAGTCTGCAGGCAAAATGAGCTTCATGGAGGCACTGAGAGCAAGATTACAAAATGTTGCAATTTGGCATTTTATATAACGAAATTTATGTAAATGTTACTTGTGTCATTTTTATGTAACGAGAAATAAATATGTAGATTTGTTTTCACTCCCCTGCGGATCAGAGCAAGAAGCCGACCTACAGTTGGAGAGTCCGGGGAAGCTGGCATGGAATCAGGTTGCTGTGTGCCACGCCCATCAGCAGGAGGCGCTAGTGAGGGCTCGTGACCCACAGCAGTGAACACTTATGTCCAATGAATGCTCATGGCCTGTGAACACTTGAGCCCCGCGAACGCCCAAGCGATCGTAATCAAATGTAATCTAACCCTAATCTAACCATAATCTAAGCACCACAGGGTCTCCTACAGAACCTGAGAGGTCAGGACACTGGGACAGTTCCTCCTACAGAAGCACGCGGTCCTGCGCTGAGCTGGAAACATGCGGCTGCTGGTCGCTGCTGGTGTGGACATGTTAGGTTGTCGTGTTGAGGCGAGTTTGATTCCAGCTCGGTGGCTGTGAGCATGACCCAGTGTCCAGCCGACTGCTTGGAACTGCTGCCGTGAGCTTCCACCATGAAAAGTTCAACAGGGTTTTCACATCTGTGGAGAAGAGCAGTCTGACGTGTTTACACCATAGTCACAAATATAGATCTGGAATAAAAACCAAACAAATAGCAGACATTTCTCTGTTTTATTAGATATTACTTCAACATCATTCATTTGGCAAAGTGGCGTAAAAAACATAATTTGCTTTTTCTTACCTAAATATTTCATACGTATTAGGTACCTTGCACAATAAAAACAGGAACATATTTACAGATACATTAAATATTACATTAATTATAAATATTATTCCTTTACAACATGTACATATTCATAAAGCAAACTGATTTAACTGCTGAAAAAATACAGTGTGTCTGTCCACATTGTGGAGTAGGTTTGGTGTTTTCTCACATGGTGCTGAACACAAGGTGTGCTGGACAGACCAGGCCAACGTGACCCTAAAACACTGACAACGCGCCTATGGATGGGGACAAAGACCAGACGAATCAGGAGAAGGACAAAGCTAAATCCACGTCTGCTTCTACATTTCACACTATTTTTAACTGTAGCTAGCAAACAGGAAGTCCTCATTCATGTATTTGATTAAACTGACTGATTCACATCAGTGTGATTCACAGCTTTACCTTCACTAAGACTTCACTACTCCCATCAGCCCATGGAAAAATGACCACATCACTCTATATATACAGTTGTGAGAAAAGGTTTGTGAACTCTTTGCAATTCAAGCATGACGTTCTTTTCTATGCACTTAAGGTCTTTCAGCTTTACTGCTCAGGTGAGACTAAAAGTCTTTCAGTTGGGCCATACTGTCATCTGTACTGTCATAATCCTGCATCCGTACTGTCATAATCCTGCATCCATACTGTCATCTGTACTGTCATAATCCTGCATCTGTACTGTCATAATCCTGCATCCATACTGTCATAATCCTGCATCCATACTGTCATCTGTACTGTCATAATCCTGCATCCGTACTGTCATAATCCTGCATCCATACTGTCATTATCCTGCATCCATACTGTCATAATCCTGCATCCATACTGTCTTCCATGTATATTTTCTTTCAATTCTATTTATTTTAGTTTATTATTTTAGTCATTGTTTTTCAGTAAAGTTTCAGTAAAATGTTTTGTGTTGTTAATTGAGGACATTGCCATTTATGTGGATATTAGGACAGATAATGATCAGATCACAGTTTAAATGGCCATCACACAAAAGCCCAGATGGTTCACAAATCTTTTCTCACATCAACATGGATTTTTTCTAACTGATTATTTTAAATGATCTATTTTAATATTTTAGCAGATGTACTAAATAAATTGTAAATCATTGCACACTGATGTAAGATACGCCATACCTGTCCGCGAGAGCCACACAGGACCATTCACAGTGAGCTGCTTCTAATCTCCACCGCAGTAATGGCCAGGTGTACAAATCCTGCCAAAACACTAATGCTGACGCACCGATGAAGTGAAATGTGAACATAATTCCAAGCTGCCCTGGAGAGGCTGGAACAGGTCACTCAGAAGCAGAGTGGCTTGTACCGGGCAGTGGTGCTGAACGGAGCTCATCTTCATGTGCTGTAGCAACCATGAACACACTGTGTTGCTCTGCTGTCACCACAGTACGTTTACATCTCAGAAAGGCATTAATAACATAGTTCATGTTATTTTGCCTGCTCTGTTTGCCAGGGCTGTGTGATGGGGGAGCTCCACACACACTCCTCTCCCCGACAGCGCCGTCCCATCTTCAGCAGATACCAGAAGGTCCTTCAAATCCAAATGGATTTAGCACAATGACAAACAGGAGGACACAGTGACCTGCTCGTCACTGCTGAGCTTCTGAATAGACGAGGAGATTCTGAGGGACCCATAGGAGTTACATATGCATCAGACTGCATTAAGCACACATGCACACACACACACATTCATACACACACACTCACACACGCGTACACGTATTCATGCACACACACACACACACACACAGTCACGCATGGGAGGTGTCTGCCTGGCTCAACATTTGTTGCAGTGGGTCTGCAGTAGCAACAACAGCAGAAATGTTGGCAGGAGACTTAACACAAAAGGTAAACAGTAATGTCCACGTGTGCTTTAGCGCTCAGCATGTCCACGTGTGCTTTAGCGCTCAGCATGTCCACGTGTGCTTTAGCGCTCAGCAGGTCCACGTGTGCTTTAGCGCTCAGCATGTCCACGTGTGCTTTAGCGCTCAGCATGTCCACGTGTGCTTTAGCGCTCAGCAGGTCCACGTGTGCTTTAGCGCTCAGCAGGTCCACGTGTGCTTTAGCGCTCAGCAGGTCCACGTGTGCTTTAGCGCTCAGCATGTCCACGTGTGCTTTAGCGCTCAGCAGGTCCACGTGTGCTTTAGCGCTCAGCATGTCCACGTGTGCTTTAGCGCTCAGCAGGTCCACGTGTGCTTTAGCGCTCAGCAGGTCCACGTGTGCTTTAGCGCTCAGCAGGTCCACGTGTGCTTTAGCGCTCAGCATGTCCACGTGTGCTTTAGCGCTCAGCATGTACACGTGTGCTTTAGCGCTCAGCAGGTCCACGTGTGCTTTAGCGCTCAGCAGGTCCACGTGTGCTTTAGCGCTCAGCATGTCCACGTGTGCTTTAGCGCTCAGGATGTCCACGTGTGCTTTAGCGCTCAGCATGTCCACGTGTGCTTTAGCGCTCAGCAGGTCCACGTGTGCTTTAGCGCCAGCAGGTCCACGTGTGCTTTAGCGCTCAGCAGGTCCACGTGTGCTTTAGCGCTCAGCATGTCCACGTGTGCTTTAGCGCTCAGCAGGTCCACGTGTGCTTTAGCGCTCAGCATGTCCACGTGTGCTTTAGCGCCAGCATGTCCACCTGTGCTTTAGCGCTCAGCAGGTCCACGTGTGCTTTAGCGCTCAGCAGGTCCACGTGTGCTTTAGCGCTCAGCATGTCCACGTGTGCTTTAGCGCTCAGCAGGTCCACGTGTGCTTTAGCGCTCAGCAGGTCCACGTGTGCTTTAGCACTCAGCATGTCCACGTGTGCTTTAGCGCTCAGGATGTGTTCCAGGGCTTTGCTTAAAAGACCCTGTTTAAATTACACATACATCATTACTCCCTCTACACGATCCTACACACACCTGCACACACTCTGGTGCATTTGCCACTGTCACCAAGGTAATGTTGAACATTTCCACACAATGAGCAAACTCTACATAAGAACATAGAGGTTCATATGAGACAGTCAAGATCCATAAACTCTACAGAGATTCTCTACCTTTCACACACACTGGTTTATAATCCCAGCAGTCATTGCAAACCATCAACACAAGCTAAGATAGAATCAGCATCAGATATGTGTCTGTGGGCGAGCTCTATGATGTAGTGAACAACTCTGGCAAATTAAGAAGTTTAAATGGCAATATGATCACTACACACATCGTCACACATGAGATATTTTTTCCATCCTGTGTTAATCATTTGAGGTGCCGCTCATCTCACAAAGTCATGGCTCATTGGTTAAAAATAAATCTCACTGGATTAGGTTGCTGACAGGATAAAAGAAGGATTGCTGAATTACTGTAATTAAAAGCTCTAAATATCTGTGACTTATTGTCTATAAAATAAATGTTACAATAAAATGGTATAGATCTGCTTTTCACTGATAATACAAATGGCTGTTTTGTTTATTAATTTTTCTCTGCCTAATAGTTTGAGCGATGCCAGCAGTGTGTGAGTACAGGACTGGTGTAGAGGACGTAGAGGGCATAGAGGATGTAGAGGGCGTGGAGGTCTCCGTGTCGTGGAGGGCGTGGAGGTCTCCGTGTCAGGTGGAGGGCGTGGAGGTCTCCGTGTCAGGTGGAGCTCTAGAAGAGTGACTGAAGGGGGAACACTGCAGGGTGGGGGGGCAGTACAGGGGCGAAGGCCGGATGGTGCAGGATGGGTGGGAATACAGCAGGGCGGGGCAGGGCATGGAATGTCACAGCAGGAGGGTGGATGCCAGGTGGACCTGACACCACCGACACCTGTGAAGGGGTCATGAAGGGTGTGGTGGCAGGAGGGTAGAGCTGCCCCAGGGGCAGGCGTGTGACGGGCACCACCTGAGGAAAGAGTGGGGGCTGGGGAGGCAGGAAGGTGGTGTGGTGCTGGAGAAGCGCGTGGCGGATGGTGATGGGTGCGGGGGCCATGGGAGGAGGCATGTGAACAGGGTGGAGCACAGGAGAGGGTACTGGGAGAGCCAGCCGGGGCAGGACGGGCTTCAGCTTGGTGGGGAACACATGCTGGTGTAGGGCGTGACTGTGGGCGTGTGCACGCAGAAGGCGGAGCCTCTCCAGGCTGGCCACGTGGGGCTGGAGGCGTGGCCTGCTGGAGAAGGGGCCGTCCTCCTCGGGGGGCGAGCTCACACACGGCTGACCCGGTTTAGCATAGCTGTCTTTTTCTGCTGTCGCTGGGGCGACCTCTGCACAGACCTGCGCAGCCACAGTACACTGCTGACAGCCCCGCACGGGGGCCGTCCACCCTCTGCCGAGCATTCTGGGATATGGCGGTGCGTGTGTCAGGGTGTCGGCAGGCCGGAGCTCCGAGCCCTGTGTGCTGGGGCTGCTGATCTGTGCAGGGTCAGGCTGACAGCAGCTGTTATCCCAGCCTGTCTGACCTGAGACGCTTGGTGTCTGACAGTCAACTGCACTGCTCACTTCCTCATCAATACTGCAGGTTTGCTCTGGTCCAGTGGAGCCGTCATGCTCTCCTGTTAAAAGGCTGCAGTGTCCACTTGACTCTGGTGTGCTTCTCTGCTCCACAGCTAACACTGCATTCCCAGCCTCACTGAGTTCAGTAGTTAGAGGTGCTGCATTCTGATCCTCCCCGTGTTCAGTAGTTAGGGATACTGTGTTCTGATCCTCCCTGTGTTCAGTAGTGAGGGATACTGTGTTCTGATCCTCCCTGTGTTCAGTAGTGAGAGATACTGTGTTCTGATCCTCCCTGTGTTCAGTAGTTAGGGATACTGCGTTCTGATCCTCCCTGTGTTCAGTACTGAGGGATACTGCGTTCTGATCCTCCCTGTGTTCAGTAGTTAGAGGTGCTGTGTTCTGCCCCTCCCTGTGTTCAGTAGTTAGAGGTGCTGCGTTCTGCCCCTCCCTGTGTTCAGTAGTGAGGGATACTGCGTTCTGCCCCTCCCTGTGTTCAGTAGTTACAGGTGCTGCGTTCTGCCCCTCCCTGTGTTCAGTAGTGAGGGATACTGCGTTCTGCCCCTCCCTGTGTTCAGTAGTGAGGGATACTGCGTTATGCCCCTCCCTGTGTTCAGTAGTGAGGGATACTGCGTTATGCCCCTCCCTGTGTTCAGTGGTTAGAGGTGCTGCGTTCTGCCCCTCCCTGTGTTCAGTAGTTAGGGATACTGCGTTCTGCCCCTCCCTGTGTTCAGTAGTGAGGGATACTGCGTTCTGCCCCTCCCTGTGTTCAGTAGTTACAGGTGCTGCGTTCTGCCCCTCCCTGTGTTCAGTAGTGAGGGATACTGCGTTCTGCCCCTCCCTGTGTTCAGTAGTGAGGGATACTGCGTTCTGCCCCTCCCTGTGTTCAGTAGTGAGGGATACTGCGTTCTGCCCCTCCCTGTGTTCAGTAGTGAGGGATACTGCGTTCTGCCGATCCCTGTGTTCAGTAGTGAGGGATACTGCGTTCTGCCCCTCCCTGTGTTCAGTAGTGAGGTGTGGTGTCTGACTGGTGATCAGCTTCTGTCTTTTCCCACTGTGTGTGCAGCAACATTCTTCGTCCTCCAGCCCATCGTCTTCGGTCGAGCCGTCTGGTTCCTTGTCCGCTTCCTCTGAGGAGCGCACACACCGCACCTCACACACACACACACACCGCACCTCACACACACACACACACCGCACCTCGTCACAGCTCCCTTTGCCCTTCCTGCCCTGTGAGTCTGTGTGTCTCCTCTTTTGTCCCTGTCTGTTCCACTGAGCATCCTCATCTCTCTGTGGCCATGGAGTTGCCCTTCCAGTGTGGCTGTGGTCGCAGCCTGAGGGGCACATGTGAGGGGGGGTGGGGAGGAGGGCAGGTCCCGTGGCAGCCCCCTCCCCCGCTGCGGTGCGCGGGGCCGCGTGATGGCAGGACTCATCACAGTTGGCTGCAGAACTGCTCACGGTGCCTGATGCCTCCCCCCTGCAGGATCCTGGCTCCCCGGCCACAGCTGGAGACGAGCTCTTGTTTGCAGCCTGATTCGGAGTTGATTGCTTTGACTTCTGTAATGGCTGCTCTTGCTGTGAAGTGGCGCCTCTAAATTGGCTATCAAGTCCTTCTCGGCTGTTGGCTTGTCTGTGGAATTTCATGCGTTTCTGCGTTGGGCTCTGATCGGAGCGGCCGACGTCCTCAGCGCGTCTCCACCTGCTTCTCTTCTGTCTCTTCTTGTGTCTGCTCCTGTAATGGCGCCGATCCGTAACACGCCCTTTGTCCTCTGCTCTCTTTCTGGTGTGTGTCCTTCCTGCGGAGCGTCTGCCCCTGCTGGGCTTCTTCCGCCTCTCGCAGCTGTCCGAGTCTCCATGGTAGCGGTCGCATTTCCGTACCGCTCCCTCGGCTGCGTGGCCGGGCAGAGCCTCGTCCGTGCCGGGGGGCGGGTTGGGGTTGCCGTCCTGAACGTTGGGGCCTCGTCTGACCTGTGACCCTCTGAAGTCAAAGTGAAGGGGGTTACAGCTGAAACCCAAGGGTGGTTCCGTGGTGGTGAAGGACACCATCTCAGAAGGCCACTGGAACACGGTCTTACTGTCCCTACCCAGGACAGCCAGGAACGGCGGGAGGGGTGTGGCCGTCTGTGCTCCGCCCCCCCAGAGCTCCTCTGGACCAGTGAATGCACCGTTCCCAGCTGAGGAGTTTAGTGGAGGCTCCTGGTCCTCGACGCCCTCCTGACTAGCACCACTGCTCCTCTCAGCCATGGTGGTTTCCACCGCCGTTTCTATGGTGGTTTTCACTCTGGTGTCCATAATGTTTTCCACAGCGTTTTTCAGGTTGAGGACAATGTGAGGTCCACATGGAGAGTGTGGGGACACGGGCGTGTCCTCTGCATAGACGAGAAAAGCACACAGATCAGGGGAGGCATACTGATCTGTCCTCCCTCTGGATGTCTCTAGGGAACCCTGGCTCCACACCTCACTGGGGTCTGGGGACTGGTCTGGGGACTGGTTTGGGGACTGGTTTGGGGACTGGTTTGGGGACTGGTTTGGGGACTGCCCCTCATGCTGTGCTCCAGTGCAGGAACAAGCTTCCTCCCCGCCCAGCTGCTCATCCTCACCATTTGGTTCCCTGGCGGGGGAGTTGGTGAGGTGGGGCTCCGGTGTGCGGGTCCTGCGGGTCCTGCGGGCCGCTGCTGATGGCCCCTCGTCCGCACAGTCGCTGAACACTGCAGCCGAAGACTCCAGCTTCACACAGGTCTTCTTCGGGAAGGAGAAGGAAAATGCAATTTTGCGTCGGAGCGTCTGCTTCTTGGACTTCCCCCCATGCTGCCATGGCGTCTGCTTGCTGGCCAGGCAGCTGCTGCCCACGGTGGGCTGCGTGTCCTCGCGGGCTGGAACCAGAACCTCCCCTGGAGCATCGGGGCAGCAGGAGTCTCTGCAGCTGCTCTCCACTGCCACCGTGGTGGATCTGAACATGGGCCCACTGCCTGGGGCGCTACAGTACAGGGGGAGCAGAACAGAATAAACGGAATAAAACTCTATATAATCCACCACTGAACAGCTTCAAGTACTGAAAGACTCGAGAGGTTTTCCACTCAGAAAAATAAATATCATTTATGTCATCTGCTGTAATAGCTGCATTTATAACTTTATTTTACACAGCCACTATGTTGCATGCAGGGGGCTAATGTGGTGGGCTGTGTGCAGGGGTGGGGTTGGGGCAGGAACGGGGTAGGGGCAGGAACGGGGGTGGGGTAGGGGCAGGAACAGGGGAGGGGTAGGGGCAGGGTCGGGGGTGGGGTAGGGGCAGGAACAGGGGAGGGGTAGGGGCAGGGTCGGGGGTGGGGTAGGGGCAGGAACAGGGGAGGGGTAGGGGCAGGAACAGGGGAGGGGTAGGGGCAGGAACAGGGGAGGGGTAGGGGCAGGGTCGGGGGTGGGGTAGGGGCAGGAACAGGGGAGGGGTAGGGGCAGGAACAGGGGTGGGGTAGGGGCAGGGTCGGGGGTAGGGGGGGGGCTGGGGTGGCACCTCTGCGCCTCCCTGCGCTGTTCAGCAAGCTGGTGCAGCCGCAGCAGTGCCCTCTCCTCACGACGCACATCCTTACGGGACCTGGAGGACACGTTACGGGCAAACTCCCTCTGTTTCAGGTCCTTCAGTCTCTGCACACACACACACACACACACACACACACACATATGAACACACACGTGCCCACACATGTGCACACACACACATATGAACACACGTGCCCACACATGTGCACACACACACACATGTGAACACACACGTGCCCACACATGTGCGCACACACACACACACGCACACATGGTGCTGATGTCATTCCTCCATCTCCCCAGGGGACAGTAGCAGAGCACCACAGCTATGCCAGTACACACCCAGTGTGAGTGTGGATGCTGCACCTGCTCTGTAAAGCCTGATATCTCCGTATCAGACACTGAGGGACGCCGTGCAAAACAGATGAATATTCTCTTGAAGACTGTGGAAGGGAATAAAGGTGAATAAAGGCATCTGAACACCAATGTCATGCTTCAGAAAATCCAGTTTTCAGTGCGAATGAAACGTAACTGTGGATGAGGTGCTAAACTGCGTGAAATTGTCCTATTTACATCACACAAAACTCACTGATTCTAATCTGCATCTGCTTCCTGGTATGAAAGTATTTCTGCCCTGAAAGCAGGATTGAAACAAACTCCTTTGTGTTCAAACATGTGTGTGCATGCATGTGTTTGTGTGTGTGTGTGAGAGAGCGAGAGAGAGAGAGAGAGAGAGAGAGAGAGACAGAGAGAGAGACTTGGTTATTTCTGTTTTATACAACAGCAGAAGCTTTTATTGATTTTGTCGTTGTCTTGCCTGTTGTATATAAATATAACCTGCAAAACCCCCAGAAGGTAAATGTCATTAACGTTGGACTGGGGTATTTATGATAATATCCTCTTAAAACATTAAAACATCTCCACTGTGCTGCAACAGCCATCACATCTAATTACGTATCTTATAAGCTCTCATTCAATTAGCTGTTAATATTTAATGTTTTGCTTTGAGACGACAGCTTCTCCCAGTGATGAGGCTTTGGGAGTGGGGCAGGCAGTGTTGGGTGTGGGGCAGGCAGTGTTGGGGGTGTGTGTGTACAGTGTTGGGGGGGTGTTGTTACAGTGGGGGGGTGTTGTGTACAGTGTTGGGGGGGGGTGTTGTGTACAGGCAGTGTTGGGGTGTGTTATGTACAGACAGTGTTGGGGGTGTTGTGTACAGACAGTGTTGGGGGGTGTTGTGTACAGTGTTGGGGGGTGTTGTGTACAGTGTTGGGGGGTGTTGTGTACAGTGTACAGTGTTGGGGGGTGTTGTGTACAGGTGTACAGTGTTGGGGGGTGTTGTGTACAGTGTTGGGGGGGTGTTGGCAGTGTTGGGGGGTGTTGTGTACAGTGTTGGGGGGTGTTGTTGTGTACAGGTGTACAGTGTTGGGGGTGTTGTGTACAGGATAGTAACAGTTTGGACCCAAACTACCATCCCAGTTCTAATATCAGGTAGCCAGTGGTGCAGTCCAGGGGCACAAATACACAGTCCAGCCAGAACAGTCCTGAAACTGGTGGTCTCTTTCTCTCTCTCTCTCTCTGTTCTCTCTCTCCAGTGTGGCATTGTTGTAACAGAGTGTGAGAATTAATTTGGTATTTTGACGATATTCATCTGTGTCTGCGTGTTGACCTGTGAATGATGCAGTTTCCCCTGCTGCTGGGACCTGTGGCGTCTCTCTGCTGCCCATGTTGGGACCTGTGACCCCCGGAGCTCCTCCTTGGGCCCTGGACAGACACCGTGTACCAGAGAGATCCAGCCCCTCTTCTCTGCTCTTCATCTATCACCCCTTAGTGTGTGTGTGTGTGTGTGTGTGTGTGTAACACATACTCCATGATGCTGATTTCCTGACCATAATCTGTCCATTTCAGTCCTCTTGCACTATTCAATAGGAAGGTTGCAGGTGAGGGGTTTGCAGATTGTGCTGGGTCGATAGATCAGTGAGTGTTATTGACAGGCAGGTGGGCCTTGGAGACGCCCTGCGTTTAGTTTCTGCATGAGTCAGTGTGCCGGGGTTAATGCCAATATCAAACACACTGGAATTAAAGCTTTAACTCACTAGTAAAGGTTAGTGCCGTGTTTCTGAACACACAGTTCTCCAATCCAAGCTTGTCTCACATCAACACACACCAGGCTATAGGACATCAACACACACCAGGCTATAGGACATCAACACACACCAGGCTATAGGACATCAACACACAACAGGCTATAGGACATCAACACACAACAGGCTATAGGACACCAGATGTGTGTTGTTCCTTCTGTGGTCTTTTCAAGTCTGCATAACGTCCCCTTTATCTGCTCATGAAACATGGCACATTTTTCTGCATCACACTGCACAGAATTACTCACATGTCTGAGTAAATTACATTACCGGCAGTATTGAAAGCGTCCAGCAAAGATCTTCTTGCCACAGGGCAGAGCGCCGTTTGAGAACTCTCTATTCATTACTGCAGCTCTGAGCCACGTATCAGCTCAGTGAACGTGCCGCGTGTGATGACGGGGGAGAAGGCGAGTGCACCAGCACACGTGTTTATACACACAGCAGTCAGAGGACGAAAACAGCAATAAGAACAATCACAACAGCAGTGGCAGAACAACACACTACCACGCCTGACTCGTCCTCTGGGCCTGTGATCTATGGTGCCTGAAATTAAAGGTGCGTGGTGAGCAGGCCAGCGCCTCCCTCTCTGCCCAGCAACTCCCTCTCTACCCAGCACCTCCCTCTCTACCCAGCGCCTCCCTCTCTACCCAGCGCCTCCCTCTCTGCCCAGCGCCTCCCTCTCTACCCAGCGCCTCCCTCTCTGCCCGGCGCCTCCCTCTCTACCCAGCGCCTCCCTCTCTGCCCGGCGCCTCCCTCTCTGCCCGGCGCCTCCCTCTCTACCCAGCGCCTCCCTCTCTGCCCGGCGCCTCCCTCTCTGCCGGCGCCTCCCTCTCTGCCCAGCGCCTCCCTCTCTACCCAGCAACTCCCTCTCTACCCAGCGCCTCCCTCTCTACCCAGCGCCTCCCTCTCTACCCAGCACCTCCCTCTCTGCCCAGCGCCTCCCTCTCTACCTGGCGCCTCCCTCTCTGCCCGGCGCCTCCCTCTCTACCCAGCGCCTCCCTCTCTGCCCGGCGCCTCCCTCTCTGCCCAGCACCTCCCTCTCTGCCCAGCACCTCCCTCTCTGCCCGGCGCCTCCCTCTCTACCCAGCGCCTCCCTCTCTGCCCAGCGCCTCCCTCTCTACCCAGCACCTCCCTCTCTGCCCAGCGCCTCCCTCTCTGCCCAGCGCCTCCCTCTCTACCCGGCGCCTCCCTCTCTACCCAGCGCCTCCCTCTCTGCCCGGCGCCTCCCTCTCTGCCCAGCACCTCCCTCTCTGCCCGGCGCCTCCCTCTCTACCCAGCGCCTCCATCTCTACCCGGCGCCGCCCTCTCTACCCAGCGCCTCCCTCTCTACCCAGCGCCTCCCTCTCTGCCCAGCACCTCCCTCTCTGCCCGGCGCCTCCCTCTCTGCCTACCTGGCGCCTCCCTCTCTGCCCGGCGCCGCCTCCCTCTACCCAGCGCCTCCCCTCTGCCCGGCGCGCCCCCTCTGCCCAGCACCTCCCTCTCTGCCTGCGCCTCCCTCTCTACCCTCCCTCCCTCTCTGCCCGGCGCCTCCCTCTCTACCCAGCGCCTCCCTCTCTACCCGGCGCCTCCCTCTCTGCCCGGCGCCTCCCTCTCTGCCCGGCGCCTCCCTCTCTGCCCGGCGCCTCCCTCTCTGCCCGGCGCCTCCCTCTCTACCCAGCGCCTCCATCTCTACCCGGCGCCGCCCTCTCTGCCCAGCGTGTCCACACACCTGCTGCAAACTCCATTTCTCGTGATCTTGCACAAATGGTCCCAGGGTCCCAGCTGGGCTGCCCGTGTGAGGTGTGTGGAGTGGCGTTTACCTGCTTGTGAGCGTGGTCGTACGAGTTGATGTGGTTGTCGAACTCCTGGTGTTTGTAGTACTGCTTGTCACACAGCTGACAGTAGAAGTTAGCCCTGAGGTCCTCCAGAGCCTTGGCCAAGGTTTTCTCCTTCTCCTGCAACACAGCGCAACACGACACTCCGTCAGCCACAGCAGCCTGGGGAGCCGTACCTGTGCGGTGGTGTTATATAGCAGACACATGGCATTGTGTCTGATATACGAACACTTCCCTGTGACTCAGTGGCCCACGAGAACACTCAGGGAGGCAGTGAGGAGGAAGACTGCACGCCAGGATAGGAAATAAAATAACACTGTTTCTGCCGCGCTTGATACGCGAGCGAAACATGCTGGTGCAGCAGACAAAGTCGGAGTGTGAGATGAGCCCGCGGCATCAGGCTGACAGAGCCGAGCCACTGCCTGCTGCTGATCTGTAGGGGAAAGTGTTCACCCCTGGGGCAGGACCCGGGCAGGACCTGGGGCAGGACCTGGGGCAGGACCCGGGAAGGATCCGGGCAGGACCCGGGCAGCAGACTAATCCCAGCCGAGGGGGCCGTGTGGATGCTCTCTGAACGATGGTCATGCGCTGCACCTCTGAATGCAGGTACAAGCTGTTGGTGGCACCGTGATGAATCACCAGTTTGTTTTGGAAGAATATTTGCTGCATGCTGTTTGACAACAACACTGCTCCAGCTAACACAGCCACCTCAATACACATTGGCTCGGCTTTTTTTTTTTAATATGCTTTATTAAATATTGATTTACCACGAATCTGGGATGAAAACTGTTTCACCAGGGCAGATCTTATTTTAAATTAAATTTCAACATTGGTGTGAACGCATAGAAACATGAAATATTCAAAAGAGACACATGAGACGCTGACGATCTCAGTGCGTCTGTGTGGAGAGCTGAGAATCCTGTTCACTCGTGTGAATGTAATTATAGTGTAACTCATCCCCAGTCTTGTGAATATACAATATTGTATATAGTATATTGTGTAGTATGACACTTCCCCGAGCCTGTGAGTGTATTTATAGGGTAACTCATCCCCACTCATGTGAACATATTTACAGTAGAACTTATATGTATGTATAATACAACTTTTCCTGGTCTTAAAAGATTGACTGAAACCCCAGTAGCACCTTAATTAACCTGCCACACACACACACACGCACACACACACCTGAGCCTGTTGCAACAGTGTGACTACTGTCTTGTGTCCAGGACTCAAAGCCAACAGTATCAGTGATGAAGTCCCACAGGACTGGGCCAAGCCTCTGGATCTGTACCCCTGTGCTAACCATCTACCACAGAAGGTCATGTGATCAGCATTAGGAGTGTGAGCAGTCAGTCTCTCTCAACCCACATGAGAACACAGGGACTGCATCCTGCTGCCCGTGACCCGGAGACACACAAACACACACGTGCAGACACCTGTGTGTGTGGATGCAGGCAGGAAACGGTCTTAATTCAACAGACATTTAAGCATCATCTTTCTACACTCCTTTTATTTCTTCTCTCAGTTGTTCAACAGATGAAACACCAGTGTGGTTAACTACTTACTAAGACCAGTACAGACCAGTACAGACCAGGACAGACCAGGACAGACCAGTACAGACCAGGACAGACCAGTACAGACCAGTACAGACCAGGACAGACCAGTACAAACCAGTACAGACCAGGACAGACCAGGACAGTCATACAGCACCAAGGCTGGGATGGAACACAGCACTGCTGCAAATGAAGATGTTTGAATGTGTAATGAGCTCATACATCAGGAAGACTGGGGCATGAGTGCTGTGGTTACCCCTCCCCCTCCCGGGTCTCACATATAAGGCGTTCACTTTCCTACTGGTCTATGGCTCCATCACAAAATCTCCTCAGATCCTGTAGGTGACCTCTGACCTTCCAGTGGGGTGGAGAGAGGGATGATGGGTACCAGGGAGGCCAGCGTGGTGTAGAGAGCCAGAGCGCTGAGCCTCCTGCTGCTGTGTTATTAGCATTAATCAGCGTAATTGTATCACTGCCTGGTGAGTGGAGAGTGGAGGTGTTGGGCTAATGTGCCTGATGGACCTGCTGTGGACCCGTTTAACCCTCACTGGCTGCAGGAAGTGGCCACATTTAACAGGGGTGCTGACCAAACCTTCAATCCCTCTGTTGGTGGTGCGGCTTTACACTACACTACACTACATTATATTATACTACACTACACTACATTATATTATACTACATTACACTACACGTTACATTACACTACACAACACTACATTATACTACACTACATTATACTACACTACATTATACTACACTACACACCACTACATTATACTACACTACACAACACTACACTACACTACATTATACTACACTACACAACACTACACAACACTAC
>JAGXOD010000048.1:200000-302500 GCA_020368025.1 Brachyhypopomus occidentalis
ACTATCGCTCTCCAGTGCTAAGTTACCTCTCAACCACTTTGTGTCACTCCATGTGAGACAGAATATTCCAGAACACTTCAGAACATTAAGAGACCAGTAATAGAAATATGTAATCTGAATGTCTATTACAATTATCTGAAAAACATTGGAACCCTGAAGATGTATGAACAATTGCTAATGTAATGATACTTAGAAAGCAAACTAATGCATGTAACGGGACATTAATGCTCCTGAGGTTCAGGATGTAACAGGACATTAATGCTCCTGAGGCCCAGGATGTAACGGGATCAGGACAAGGATGGGTTATCAGGATAGGGGGATGGGGGTCAGAGGAACAAGGAATGAGAGATGACAAGAGAGAGAAGAGAGAGAGATGTGGGGGAGAGGGGGAGAGATAGAGAAGGTAAGATGGGCAAGAGAGGAAGAGAGGAGAGAGAGAAGGGGAGAGTGGAAGGGAGGGGGAAGAGAGAGAGAGGGAGAGAAAGAGAGGAGGAGAGGGGAGGATGCTCAGCTGTTATGCAGTCAGATTCATGGCATTGTTTGACGCAACCTCCCGACACAACCATCAGGAGCCAAGTGTACGGAGGGGACTGCCCTCTGACTACCTGATACAGCAGGATAAATATGGGCAGGACGAATATATGAATATGGGTCAGAAGCTTATTTATGATTGGCCACTTTAACTACCACGTCCCATCAAATGGGGCCTGTGTGTTTGAGGTACAGTCAGGCGTGGGGATTACCCATCTCGACGTGAACTAACAATCTGCTATCATGATCAAGACACTCCACTAAACTCAAATAATACAAAAGTACACTGTATACACTAAAATAATACACTATAAAACCAATATATCTCAACACTGAGCTGACACTTTTCTCAAATTATGATGGAACACAATGTGAAGATCCCACCAGCTTGAGAGGAGAGCAAGTGTAAAGCGCCTGTGCTGCAGTGTGCTAGACAGAGCAGAGTGTGTATCACTGCTACACCACGAGCACTGGGATGTGGCGGGGGGGCAGTTCTTATGAGTTGGATATGGGTGGAGGCACTTTGGAGAGTTTCTTCTGTCTTTTGTACAGCCTCATGGAAATCAGACATACTGGCACTGGTACGTGGGGTGATCCTACGAGGATCATCACTGGTACTGGTGATCCTACGAGGATCATCACTGGTACGTGGGGTGATCCTACGAGGATCATCACTGGTACTGGTGATCCTACGAGGATCATCACTGGTACGTGGGGTGATCCTACGAGGATCATCACTGGTACTGGTGATCCTACGAGGATCATCACTGGTACTGGTGATCCTACGAGGATCATCACTGGTACTGGTGATCCTACGAGACGTGATTTTAGTGACCCCTCTATAACGAGAGCCCATTTTGCGTTGTGTCCGATTTTAGTGCCAAGGCACCACTGTCCTATAGATGTGGACATTTGAATAATGTTTACATAAAATAAATAAAATTTAAATCCATTGGATCCTAGAAACCTTCCATAAATCCAGCAGACTTGAACTTAAGTGAGAGCCTGAAAATTCCAGGCTTTTCTAATATCCTTATAGAATATTATTCATTAATTATAATATCCATATAGAATATTATTCATTAATTATAATATCCTTATAACATGTCATTCATTACTTAAAGGGCATGACATCACAACAATGCAATATGAGTCTGGACTGGCCAGCAGGCTCTTGAGATGAAACAAGTCAACATCCCTTTGACTTCTAGCTGTCTGTGTGGGTCACTGCCCGCAAGTGCTGCTGGGATTTGGAGTCTGATGGTCATTTGTGACTGAGGACTGGAGGCACTGGTGGGAAGTCTGAACCTCACTGTCATCGTTCATCTGAAAGCCTGTTAGCTGAGAGATTTGGTTGGGAACTCTGTACAAGTGCACACTGGGTTGTGTGGGGGTTGAGTCTCAGCTACAAAACAAAAAAGGTTTGGGTTTCAACTGTAGTAGAGCAGACTCAGACTCACAGACTCACACAGACAGGCTCACAGACTCATGGCAGTGACATTGCTACAACTGATGGACCACAAAGCAGAACATGGACATGCATTCACACATCATACAAATCTCCACATAGCGCATAAAACCACACATCAGCACCTGCACACACACCCACACACAGTTGCTGCTCGGATAGAGACCCGCAGGTAGTGATGTTTTTGTTTGTGTTTCTAAACATAGCACTGAAGCTGATGAACAGCTAAATATGTTTCCGCTCTGACTCACAGGCCAGGTGTGGGTCAGCTGATCACTATGGTAACACAAAGCATCTGAACACTGCCAAAGATGCAAGCAGGCACACATCAAAGGTGCCAAATCACCCTTTGATTGGATGATGAAATCTGATTACCATTTGCACACATCTCCCTGTCTCCGCCCCTCACTACCCACAGATCTGGTGCAGAGAGAGAGAATCAAAATAATTCTAATGACCCAGTTCTACTCTTTCCCTCTAGACTGTGTGGAAAGACAGCAGAATGCAGCAGAACAGAATGATGATAGTTGGGGCTTATTAGGTGCAGAAATGCCTTGTATTGCAGAAAAAGAAATGAATTCTGTATCAGGCGAGTCATCATCTAACAGGGCACTTTAATCCTCTCCTGCTGACACTATTAGATCCTATGACCATGTTTTATGCATGTAAACAACCTGAGCTGGGTAGCAGCATGAATCACAGGCAACACTCTTATTCTCATACTGTTCCCCATACTCCCCCTGTTCTCATACCCCCTCTGTTACCCCCCCTGTTCTCATACCCCCTCTGTTACCCCCCCTGTTCCCCATACTCCCCCTGTTCCCCATACCCCCTCTGTTACCCCCCCTGTTCCCCATACTCCCCCTGTTCCCCATACCCCCTCTGTTACCCCCCCTGTTCCCCATACTCCCCCTGATCTCATACCCCCTCTGTTACCCCCCCTGTTCCCCATACTCCCCCTGTTCTCATACCCCCTCTGTTACCCCCCCTGTTCCCCATACTCCCCCTGTTCTCATACCCCCTCTGTTACCCCCCCTGTTCTCCATACTCCCCCTGTTCTCATACCCCATCTGTTACCCCCCCTGTTCTCATACCCCCTCTGTTACCCCCCCTGTTCCCCATACTCCCCCTGTTCTCATACCCCCTCTGTTACCCCCCCTGTTCTCATACCCCCTCTGTTACCCATTGTTGTTCCCCAAACACCCCCTGTTCCCCTGCACAAAGATGCTGTACGACTGCAATATTTATGCAAATTCACGTCCCATCAGCATGGACATGTTCAGGAGCCTGAGCATTCGAAGTAGACAGGATGAGTCTGAATATGTGATGGTGCAAAAGCTCTGAGCTACTTCATACGGCGAGCTGTCACATTTCATGCGCCTTTAACACTTTGATCCATAACATCAGCAGATGATGAATAATGCCTAAAATAGACCTTCGCATACAATTAGTGTAAGGATTGCATGATGGGGGATTTCACTGTGATCCAACTACATGACCACAGTTAACCTTTGTAGCTGGAGAAGCTTTGAGCTGTCTGAGGTAGATAACACAGGTAAACCCAGATTACTGTAAAGCTCTTCATTCTTCACTGATAAAGCTGTGTTAGTTGTGTAGAACACTGCAACACAAGATCAAAAATAATCTTGTCAGATTAGTGTTTAAGAACAAGCATTAGCTGTGATTTGAGTAACAACACAAAGCACAACCCCCCATGGCACTCATCTCTCCAGGCAACACCGTGTTCCTCAGATATACTGCAGATCAAAGATGTTGAACCTATATACACTGAAGGCTTTACAAATGCGAGTGAGCTACTGAGCTACTGGTGTAAATATGTCTGAATATGACATTGTTTGTCTGTCCATCTTGCCCTGGAGGAGCTGTGCACCAGGGGGGCATCTGCAGTGCTTGTGGCCCTGCGGTAATTACAGCTGACTGGCTTCCTGTGAGCAGGAGAAACGCTGCCCCTCACACTCTCACCACTAATAAAGGGACTATAAAAAGCAAATTATATGTCAAGAGTATCATTATAAGAGAAATTACTGAACATTCTCCAACAATCTCCACAATGGGAATGGAGACTCTTATCTTTACCAATTAAAGTGATGAGCACAGACAGGCTATGGAGCAGGCAGTGATAATTAATAAATTGGATAATAATTACATCACCAAGTCAGTAGCTGATTCTGCATTAATAACGGTCAAGTTTCACACCATTGAGCTTTGAGGAAAGCTAATATTCAATGACAACAGCTTAATGATGCTAAAGGGTGATGCTAACCTTGCAGAGAGCTCATCACAGAGGCTGATGGGAATTATTCTGATTGTCAGATGAATCGATTTGCCATGCTGCAGGCATTATATAATGTCTGTCCAATGACTGGGAGTCTGGGGGGTGTGGTTATGGGGTGGTTGGCTGTATGTGGGGGGTGTGGCTATGGGGTGGTTGGGTGTATGTGGGGGGGGTGTGGCTATGGGGTGGTTGGGTGTATGTGGGGGGTGTGGCTATGGGGTGGTTGGGTGTATGTGGGGGGTGTGGCTATGGGGTGGTTGGGTGTATGTGGGGGGTGTGGCTATGGGGTGGTTGGGTGTATGTGGGGGGTGTGGCTATGTGGTGGTTGGGTGTATGTGGGGGTGATAGTGTGAGTGTTAGCATGAGTGTTGCAGAAAGTGTTAGTATGAATATTAGTGTATTAATATGAGAGTGTGATATTATGAATGATATTGTGAGGGTTAGTGTGCATAATAGTGTGTTAGGGTACATGATAGTGTGAACAACAGCGTTAGAGTGTGAGTGTGAATGAATGTGCTAGAGTGAAAGATAGTCTTAGTGTGAATATTAGTGTGAATGTTAATGTGTTCGTGTGAATGACAGTGTTAGTGTGAATGATTTAAGAAGTGGATGACCTTCACATCTTGTGTGATGTAATTTGTTGCAGTCTGAATCATTTTTGGTGATTAGCCTGTTACTACAGACTGTAACAGTGACTATAGCAAAGCACAAGCCTGTTACACAAACACACCACTGTTACACAAACACAGCGCTGTTACACAAACCCACCACTGTTACACAAACACACCACTGTTACACAAACACAGCGCTGTTACACAAACACACCACTGTTACACAAACACACCGCTGTTACACAAACACACCACTGTTACACAAACACAGCGCTATTACACAAACCCACCGCTGTTACACAAACACACCACTGTTACACAAACACAGCGCTGTTACACAAACACACCACTGTTACACAAACACAGCGCTGTTACACAAACACACCACTGTTACACAAACACAGCGCTGTTACACAAACCCACCGCTGTTACACAAACACACCACTGTTACACAAACACAGCGCTGTTACACAAACACACCACTGTTACACAAACACAGCGCTGTTACACAAACACACCACTGTTACACAAACACACCACTGTTACACAAACACAGCGCTGTTACACAAACACACCGCTGTTACACAAACACAGCGCTGTTACACAAACACAGCGCTGTTACACAAACACACCGCTCTTACACAAACCCTGCACTGTTGATTGGGAGCTGTTGTATGTAGGATTTATTTGACGCAGATCAGTGCAACATGCCTATATGCTTTCATCTATGTTGTTAAGACACATACATCTATGTAGAAGGCTTGACCTACTGTTCCCAGAACAACCCAGTTTGTGTTGTGATTTACAAGCATAATGGAACTCCACACCAGTGGCTGCCATGTCACATCCATTCCTCTGAGGGATAATTGCTCTCTGCTATGCTCCGCCCCCTGCCCCACCAACTTCCTTGCTGGCTCTTGGAGTTCCCGATGTGGCGCTGGAAATCAGGCAGCCTGGCTAATTGCTTATAAAACAATTTTCCCCGAAAGAGTCAGCAGCAGGTCTCTCAGACACCCTACAAGGCAATTACCCCACGCAGCATCAGTGACACTAAATGATCGTTATTTTGGAGGAAAATCAAACTCCAGCAGTTAGCTCGTACTGTGCGTACCGAAAAAACCCTAAACGTGATGACAGCTGCAGCTCTGGAGACACACAGTCCTTCAGCTCCCTCTTTACTTTCTTTCACATGGAAACTGGAAGATTCAAATCCTGTAAATAATCAAGATGATCAGGATGGGGAGAGAGGGGCAGCCATATTGGAGCAAGGACATCATGTCCACTGAACCTTCCAGCTCTACAGCCCTGGAGCTCTGGGGCCCTGTAGCCCTTGGTAATCACATGAAGTCACTGTCTAATTACCACTGATCACCACACCCTACTCCCCACACCCTACTACACTACACCCTACTCCCCACACCCTACTACACTACACCCTACTGCCCACACCCTACTACACTACATCCTGATCACCACACCCTACTACACCCCCCACACCCTACTCCCCACACCCTACTACCCTACTACACCACACCCTACTACACTACACCCTGATCACCACACCCTACTACACTACACCCTGATCACCACACCCTACTCCCCACACCCCCACACCACCACACCCTACTCCCCACACCCTACTACACTACATCCTACTCCCCACACCCTACTACACTACACCCCTGCTCACCACACCCTGATCACCACCCCCTACTACACTACACCCTGACCCCACACCCTACTACACTACACCCTGATCACCACACCCTACTCCCCACACCCTACTACACTACACCCTGATCACCACACCCTACTACACTACACCCTGATCACCACACCCTACTACACTACACCCTGATCACCACACCCTACTCCCCACACCCTACTACACTACACCCTACTCCCCACACCCTACTACACTACACCCTGATCACCACACCCTACTACACTACACCCTGATCACCACACCCTACTCCCCACACCCTACTACACTACACCCTACTCCCCACACACCCTACTACACTACACCCTGATCACCACACCCTACTACACACTACACCCTGATCACCACACCCTACTCCACCACACCCTGATGCACACACCCTACTACACTACATCCTGATCACCACACCCTACTCCCCACACCCTACTACACTACACCCTACTCCCCACACCCTACTACACTACACCCTACTCCCCACACCCTACTACACTACACCCCCTACTACACTACACCCTACTCCCCACACCCTACTACACTACACCCTACTGCCCACACCCTACTACACTACACCCTGATACACGCCCTACACCCTACTACACTACACCCTACTCCCCACACCCTACTACACTACACCCTGATCACCACACCCTACTACACTACACCCTGATCACCACACCCTACTCCCCACACCCTACTACACTACACCCTACTCCCACACCCTACTACACACACACCCTGATCACTACACCCTACTCCCCACACCCTACTACACTACACCCCTGATCACCACACCCTACTACACTACACCCTACTACACTACACCCTACTACACCACACCCTACTACACTACACCCTGATCACCACACCCTACTACACTACACCCTGATCACCACACCCTACTACACCCTACTACACTACACCCTGATCACCACACCCTACTACACTACACCCTGATCACCACACCCTACTACACTACACCCTGATCACCACACCCTACTCCCCATACCCTACTACACTACACCCCCCACACCCTACTACACTACACCCTGATCACCACACCCTACTACACTACACCCTGATCACCACACCCTACTACACTACACCCTACTCCCCACACCCTACTACACTACACCCTGATCACCACACCCTACTACACTACACCCTGATCACCACACCCTACTACACCCTGATCAGGGACAAAGCCTCAGTGACGCAGTGAGCTGCTTACAGAGCTCTTCCTGTGAAGGTCATCAGTGTGTGACTCTCATCCTCTCTGGAGAACATCCTCAATAAGGTGATATTCTGATTTTTTGCTTCATGTTAGCCAGTATGCTAGGCTAGTAGTGAAGACTCCATTCCATAATGGAGAATAACCTCTAAAGTGCATTAAACATGTGGAGTGCAGAAGCTAAGGATCCAGGCAGCCTCACACAACAAGTCCAGGCACTGAAATATTTACGAAGCAGAGAGCAGCCCGGTACTGAGGGAGATCAGCACGGAACAGCCACACAGAGTGACAAGGAGAGACTGAAAAACCACAGAAAACACATCCGAAACCATTACAGCCCCAATGCTTTCTGTTATTAAACCAATAAACCATTATAGTCCAAATGTTTTTCATTATAATTACTCTAATGACCCATTTAATGTGTTGAAGCAAAAGAAGGACAGTAGAGAGGGTGGTGCTGTAAAGGTGGAGAGGGTGGTGCTGTAAAGGTGGAGAGGGAGGTCCTGTAAAGGTGGAGAGGGTGGTGCTGTAAAGGTGGAGAGGGAGGTGCTGTAAAGGTGGAGAGGGTGGTGCTGTAAAGGTGGAGAGGGAGGTCCTGTAAAGGTAGAGAGGGTGGTGCTGTAAAGGTAGAGAGGGTGGTGCTGTAAAGGTGGAGAGGGTGGTGCTGTAAAGGTAGAGAGGGTGGTGCTGTAAAGGTGGAGAGGGTGGTGCTGTAAAGGTAGAGAGGGTGGTGCTGTAAAGGTAGAGAGGGTGGTGCTGTAAAAGTGGAGAAGCTCGACCTATTTCACTGCAGCTTTTAGACTTTCACTTTCACTTCTGTGTAAATGTTGGCAGGAGAATGAAGACAGCTCTCCTCCTCTGACACTAGAGCAGAGAGAGAGAGAGAGGGAGGGAGAGAGGTGTGCAGTGTGAAAGGGGCTAACGGCTTCCACAGATTAGCGGTGGGTAGTTTGTGAGCAAATAAAAAACAATGATTTAGGTGATTTGCACATCAGACGTTCACTACAGATTAATTTCTACATATCTCACAGAAGAGATACAAGATGAACAACAAATGTTCTACGAGTTCTATCTGAAAACTTTTACAATTAACCAATTCTCTTGGTTAAGCCAGATGTTATCTGCTTCAGGTGTTAAACTAATCTCACTCTGGGGCAAGAGGACGATCTGGAATTTCTGATGCTAATGAAAAACATATGGCTTGTCAGGGTAATGTCAGTGTAGAAGCAGAAACGTCTGATCCCCAGAGCTCCTCACAGCTGGGACCAGAAGACTTGAACACTAATCACTGAGCTTCTCTAAAGGCAGTAAAGTGTCCCAGCATGCTCAGGCAATGCCAAGTTCATATACAATTTCTTTTTTAGATGCAAAGCATCTCATGGAGCAATACTGCAACTAATAATCAACACACACACACTCACTCACTCACGGTTAGCAAGCAGTAAATTCTCCAGGTGGTAATACTGTAAAACAGCCCAGCAGGGGGCACTCCAGAACCAAGTGATTCGCATCAGTGACACTGTGTGTCCTTGTTAGATTGAACCCATAATGAATCATCTGAAGCATCAGTCTTCAACAGTTCAACAGCGTGTGAAATGAACACATGATCTTATGGTATGATGTGAAATGTTTTTCTCCCTGAGCTACGAGGGAACTTCAGGGCTTTATGTGTAGCTATAGCTTTACATACATGTAAAAAACTGCAGATTAAAATGTTCATCATCCACTGAGCTGCTATGTTATGGTAAAGTCAGCTGCAGTGTCTGAGTAACCAGATGGGAATAACGGCGCAGACACACAGAGAGACACAGTGGCACAGACACACAGAGGCACAAGCACAGACACACAGAGACACAGAGGCACAGACACACAGAGGCACAGACACACAGTGGCACAGACACACAGAGTCACAAGCACAGACACACAGAGACACAGAGGCACAGACACAGTGGCACAGACACACAGTGGCACAAGCACAGACACACAGAGGCACAGACACATAGAGACAGCAGTGACACACAGACAGCTTAGACAGCAGTTGTGTTTTTCGATTATCAGACCGACTTAAAAAACAAACAGACCTTCTGCTTTACACAAAGGGGCCAGATCTGCAGTTCATGGCGTTTAATTATTGATAACAGACGTGAACTCAAGTCACATCAGTGCATGAAACAAACACAAACACATTTGCTGCAGTGTAGTCAAATTCTCTGGGATAAGAGAGGAATTTACACCTTGCGTCTGCTGTGGAACGCCACCCTCCAGTGATGAACACTCCCTGGTTAATAAAGCTGTAATGTGACTGAACAGAGGGAAGATGCTGCAGAACTCTAGTCCATGGCTCCATTTGCCAGGCAGCCTGAGTGATCAAAGGGTTTTTTTTGGGGCACTTTGATATCAAGACCGCAATCTCCGCCAGGCTGGCCAAGCAGAGCAGCAGACCCAGAGCCAGAGCAGCAGACCCAGAGCAGCAGACCCAGAGCCAGAGCAGCAGACCCAGACCCAGACCCAGAGCAGCAGACCCAGAGCCAGAGCAGCAGACCCAGAGCAGCAGACCCAGACCCAGACCCAGAGCAGCAGACCCAGACCCAGAGCAGCAGACCCAGAGCCAGAGCCACAGGTCCAGCTGCCTCCCAGGAGCACAGTGAGGTGTTAGGGGTGCAGTATCTCCAGCACTGGGCAGGTTGGTGTGTGGGACTGTGTGGTGCATGAGGTGGGGAAACTTCACCCAGAGCTGTGCACACAAGACAGTAAGATAGTAAGGACTGGGCTTCACTCTCAGCTCATTAGCTTTATGGAGTCTGTCTCTCTCCCTCTCCACCTCAGCGCCCCCCTCTCTCTCCCTCTACCCCTCCCCTTCTCTCTCTCCCTCTCTCTCTCTCCTTCACTCTCTCCCTCCCCTCCCTCCCTCTCCCCCCTCCCTCTCTCTTTCTCCCTCTCTTTCTCCCTCTCCCCCTCTGATGTTTGGGTATGTCTCAGCCCTTGTAAAACTAAGGCCACTATGACTGGGTTTTTACAAGGCGCTTCCAGCCATTTGAATGGGGACTGTCTAATAGGATTTTTTACGACCATCTTCTCTCTGCTGTGTTTTTCCTTTACATATAACGCTTATCTAATTATCCTTCGGCACCAGGCCTGAAACAATATTACATCATATCGGAGCACAGTTAACATTTCGCTAAGGCCAGGGCGTCACATAAAGCACTGAAGGAGATCAAGACGTCAGAAACTCAACGTGCCAGTCGGGTAGGGCGTACTAATTAAAAAGCCATTAGCCGTCCTAATCAATCTCAGGGCTGTCACAGCTCATGAGTCTTCCTATCACTCCTACACTGAGATGGCCGCTGTATTGGCATATATTAACAGGAGAACATGGCAGATGAGAGGGCTTTTAAACCTGATGAGTGATGTACTCTTGTCATAATGCTATTGTTGTTGAGTTGAATACGATCCTCATCAAACTGGCCGTGCTTGTTTTTGACCTGCTGTAACTTTGCTGTGCAAGGTGCCGTCATGCAGCTACACGTCTACGTTGCTGCCGCAAATGTCACATGACACATGGAACAGCTCCAGCGTGGGCAGGAGGAACTCCACCTCCTCCACCCTGCCACCTCCTCCACCCCGTGTGTCTCCCTCTGTTAATGACCGCGTGTTCCTGTGTCCTCTCTCTCTCTCTCTCTCCCTCTCTGATCTGCTCCTTTCTTGTCTTCTCTGCTGCAGAGTCTTTCTGTGCTGCTCCCAGCCCCCCAATTAAGAGCCTCTCAGTGACACAGCTACAAAGCTCCTTCTGAAGCATGCGGGAGACACAGAGTCAAACAGCTTTACAAACACACGCACACGCACACATGCTGCACATGTCGGAGAGACCCGCACAGTCACGCAACAAATAGAAACTTCAAGGCAACAAAAAACAATCTGTCACACACCTCAAAAAACACGCACTGCATTCAGCGGAGTAAGAAAAGATTAAATACTGCAGGAATGAGCACTAAAAATACTCGAATGCCTTTGAAACTAAGCCAGTCTGCACCAATGCAAGTCAACAGGGAACACATTACAAGCTTCTTTATTCTTAAAAGGATAGCAATCAAAGGAGAGGAGTGCAGGGATGGCAGTGTGTGTGTGTGTGTGTGTGTGTGTGTGTGTGTAAGGGGTCTGAAGGCTGCTCCAGCACAGCGCACTCTGCCCAGACAGCTATCCATCCATCCACGGGTGGAGACGAGAAAGGGAGGACGGAGCAAACAGTGGGACCGACAGCAGCTACAGGGTTAGGGTGGGGTTACCTGGGGGAGATACAAAGGAGTGAAATGAGAGGAGAGGAGAGGAGGAGAGGAGAGGGGAGAGGGGAGGAGAGGAGAGGAGAGGAGGGGAGGAGAGGAGGAGAGGGGAGGAGAGAGGGGAGGAGAGGGGAGAGGGGAGGAGAGGAGAGGAGAGGAGGGGAGGAGAGAGGGGAGGAGCTGTGTGCTGTAGTAAATGTCTACACTGATAGATGCTGGTGCAGGTGAACCCAGCTGTGTAAGAGGATGTGAAGTAGCAGGTCACCCATTCACTTAAGTGAGCGTCTGAAGGCCATGCAGGGTGATCCGTAATGGAGCACCAGCTCTCACTGAGACAACGGCCAATCTCTTACCAGCTGTGGCAAAATGAATCCCCATCACAAAAGAAATCAATAGACGTGACAACCTCCTTCCTGCGGGGGCAGATTTATCCTGGAGAGCGGATGTCCGTGGGCGAGGCCACTAGTGCCCTGGGCAGGTGTGTGTACCATAGCCTGCCTCAGCAAGACCTCCATAACCAGTCGATTAGCTTTCACACACACCTCGCGCTCTGAGCAAGGCAGCCATCGCCCCGGCACAGTGTCTTCTCAGTACTGGACAAAGGCCACAACACATCTGATCCAGACACAGGACGACGAACAGGAACTAAGAGCTGCAGGATGTTGGACGTTGCATCGTAACTATCAGGAAGTCACGAGCTAACGCTCTGCAGTGGGGGGGGGGCGTGTCTGTTGCTCTGTAAGGGAGGCGTGTGTCGCTCTAAGGGGGGGGACGTGTCTGTCGGTCTGCAGCGTGGGGACGTGTCTGTTGCTCTGTAAGGGGGGGGGGGCATGTCTGTCGCTCTGCAGTGGGGGAGCATGTGTCGCTCTGTAAGGGGGGGGGAAACACGTGTCTGTCGCTCTGCAGCGTGGGGACGTGTCTGTACCTCTGCAGCAGGGGGGGGCATGTCTGTCGCTTTTGCTCGATCAGTGGCTGTCAGTGAGCCGGCGGCAGGCGCTCTGTGATGGAGCCAGAATCTGTATGTTTCCATTTAAGGGGAGCGGAATGACAGCCTGTCACTAGATTGCTGCCCTCGCATTGAGCATTTGACAAAGCCGGAGAGGCCCAGAAATGCCAGACAGAGGGTATCGAGCAGGCCTTTTAATCAAGCCCAGACAGAGTGTATTGAGCAGGCCTTTTAATCAAGCCCAGATAAGTGCCTCTGCCTCTTAAATGAGACCCAAATGTCACCGATTTCTGTGGAGGAAACTAACTGCGGTTGTAAATGTCACAAGACCTAAAATCAACATTAATAAGCACTTTGATCAATAATACATGATGCTGTCAGGTACAGAAACATTCTGCATTAATTAGCATCAGTGTGCACAGAGCAGCCCAGTCAGACACTTAGTGGTCCTGACTAACATGAACAGAACCAACAGAACCGGTCCGATCAGGAGCCAATCTGAAAGTGCCTTACTTTCAGAGAGAGAGAGAAAGAGAGAGAGGTGTGAAGGAGAGAGAGAGAGGTGGCTCATCAGGATGTTACTCACCTTCCTGTGATCTCACATTCGCAACCTCTACTACAGCCTCCACTACAGCCTCCACTACAGCCTCCACTACAGCCTCCACTACAGCCTCCACTACAGCCTCTACTAGTCTCCACTACAGCCTCCACTACAGCCTCCACTACAGCCTCCACTACAGCCTCTACTACAGCCTCCACTACAGCCTCCACTACAGCCTCCACTACAGCCTCTACTAGTCTCTACTACAGCCTCCACTACAGCCTCCACTACAGCCTCTACTACAGCCTCCACTACAGCCTCCACTAGTCTCCACTACAGCCTCCACTACAGCCTCTACTACAGCCTCCACTACAGCCTCTACTAGTCTCCACTACAGCCTCCACTACAGCCTCCACTACAGTCTCCACTACAGCCTCTACTACAGCCTCCACTACAGCCTCTACTAGTCTCCACTACAGCCTCCACTACAGCCTCTACTAGTCTCCACTACAGTCTCCACTACAGCCTCTACTACAGCCTCCACTACAGTCTCCACTACAGCCTCCACTACAGCCTCTACTACAGCCTCCACTACAGCCTACCAGTACAGCCTCCAGTCTCCACTACAGCCTCTACTACAGCCTCCACTACAGCCTCCACTACAGCCTCCACTACAGTCTCCACTACAGTCTCCACTACAGCCTCCACTACAGCCTCCACTACAGTCTCCACTACAGCCTCCACTACAGCCTCTACTAGTCTCCACTACAGTCTCCACTACAGCCTCCACTACAGCCTCTACTAGTCTCCACTACAGCCTCCACTACAGCCTCCACTACAGTCTCCACTACAGCCTCCACTACAGCCTCCACTACAGCCTCTACTAGTCTCCACTACAGCCTCCACTACAGTCTCCACTACAGCCTCCACTACAGCCTCTACTACAGCCTCCACTACAGTCTCCACTACAGCCTCCACTACAGCCTCCACTACAGCCTCTACTAGTCTCCACTACAGCCTCCACTACAGCCTCCACTACAGCCTCCACTACAGCCTCCACTACAGCCTCTACTAGTCTCCACTACAGCCTCCACTACAGCCTCCACTACAGCCTCTACTAGTCTCCACTACAGCCTCCACTACAGCCTCCACTACAGCCTCTACTAGTCTCCACTACAGCCTCCACTACAGCCTCCACTACAGTCTCCACTACAGCCTCCACTACAGCCTCCACTACAGCCTCTACTAGTCTCCACTACAGCCTCCACTACAGCCTCCACTACAGCCTCTACTAGTCTCCACTACAGCCTCCACTACAGCCTCTACTAGTCTCCACTACAGCCTCCACTACAGCCTCTACTAGTCTCCACTACAGTCTCCACTACAGCCTCTACTACTACAGCCTCCACTACAGCCTCTACTACAGTCTCCACTACAGCCTCCACTACAGCCTCTACTAGTCTCCACTACAGCCTCCACTACAGCCTCCACTAGTCTCCACTACAGCCTCCACTACAGCCTCTGCTACACAGGTGTCTGTTTTTCTCTGCAGAACCCAGTTTCAAGGCAGAGAAACAGAGGTAATTATATGGGCTGTAAAGAATCTCTGCTGATCTAAGCTTACACATTGTTTTTAAAATGCAGTTTAGGCCTTTTAAATTAGGCCTGGAGATTCATGCAGGTTTGGGTTTGGGTCTGTGGGTTTGGGTCAGTTGGCCCGGGGGGGGATTTGTGGGCGCGTGGGGGGAGGTGTTTGTGGGCACGTGGGGGGAGGTGTTTGTCAGAGCGTAGCTGGCTGTCTCAGCCTGAGTGAAGCAATCTAAAACAGCAAATCAAATCAGCTGTTCACCAGGCAGCCACGAGGCAGCCTACAGCAGCTCTGACCACACATTAATTATTAAGAAGAGCACACAAACACACACACACACACACATACTGCAAAAAGAGATTATATTTGTCCCCTTAGATGGGCATCTAAAAAGGTGCCAAGAAATCACAAAAGAAATCTGTCTGATCTAAAGGAATCTGACTAACAGAGCAGCAGGACTGTGATTGGACACACATTCCATGGAGCTGCAGCCCAGTGTGTGTGGAGCTGCAGCCCAGTGTGTGTGGAGCTGCAGCCCAGTGTGTGTGGAGCTGCAGCCCAGTGTGTGTGGAGCTGCAGCCCAGTGTGTGTGGAGGGGAACAGGCTGGGCAGTGGGTGCGGTGAGATGGCAGAACGGAAGCTGAAGTCACTGTGGCTGAATCACAGGCATGTAGAGGAGCAGCCATGTACCTGCTTCCAGTGGAGTGTGTAGTGGAACAAATGCTAAAGGAGCAGAGGGGGTGGCAATGCTCTACAAACACGCCTGCTCAGTAATGTGTGTAAGATTAAACAGTGTTCTGTTTCTATCTTTGAATGATGGTGCTTTAAGGCCTTCAGATGAGTTTGAAGCCCCAACCGTTGGTCCTCACGTCTGCTGCTTCAGACGTGTACTTAAAAAAACTTTCCAGCTCTTAAGATACTGAGGCTAACAAATGTCATGAAGCAGCGAAGCCCAGTGACAGGTTCACTCCTCTCTGACATCACAGACTCCTCTCTGACATCACAGAGACTCCTCTCAGACATCTGGGAGGAGGAGTGTGGGTGGTGATGGAGAGGGTGGAAAGGAAGTGTGTTAGGGACGGATCTGGAGTGTGTTAGGGACGGATCTGGAGTATGTTAGGGACGGATCTGGAGTGTGTTAGGGAAGGATCTGGAGTGTGTTAGGGACGGATCTGGAGTGTGTTAGGGACGGATCTGGAGTGCTGAGGTGTAGGCTGTGGTGTGATCCTCAGTCAAACCCAGATAACTTCACTTAAATATGCATTACGCATGTGTTGCATATCTATAAATAACGGCTATGACACAAGCTGTGTTCGGCAGTGACACACACAAACAGCAGAATTCTGCGTGGCTGAGACTCACAGCGGAGTCATGACAGAAGATGTGATGAGGTTGAAGGCCAAACAGGACAAAATGCAGTTTGTATAGAACACACAAAAACTCCTGCTAAACCAGAACCAGGTCACACACACAACACACACAGACATAGACTGACACACTCACACACAAAAATATACAAACACACTCAGTCAGTGGGTGAATTACAACCTGGGACTCTCTCTCTCCATCTCTCCCCCTCTCCGCCTCTCCCTCACTACCTCTCTCCCCTTCTCCCAGTCTATATTTATCTCTCTCTCTCTCTCTCTCTCTCTCTTTCACGATGCTGACCAGGCAGATTCTGCAGGATACTTCCTCAGTCATTATGGCCGCCATTGTTTCATCCAGAGATCAAACTGGAAGTCGAATCCCAGTGTCGGCATGGCTGTGGGATGCTGAAACCAACGGTGTGTCCGGGAAAGAGCTCTAACGAGGAGGAGCTAGGAGGAACTTTAACGAGCAGGAACTGGGAGGAGCTCTAACGAGGAGGAGCTAGGAGGAACTTTAACGAGCAGGAACTGGGAGGAGCTCTAACGAGGAGGAGCTAGGAGGAACTTTAACGAGCAGGAACTGGGAGGAGCTCTAACGAGGAGGAGCTAGGAGGAACTTTAACGAGCAGGAACTGGGAGGAGCTCTAACGAGGACGAGCTAGGAGGAACTTTAACGAGCAGGAACTGGGAGGAGCTCTAACGAGGAGGAGCTAGGAGGAACTTTAACGAGCAGGAACTGGGAGGAGCTCTAACGAGGACGAGCTAGGAGGAACTTTAACGAGCAGGAACTGGGAGGAGCTCTAACGAGGAGGAGCTAGGAGGAACTTTAACGAGCAGGAACTGGGAGGAGCTCTAACGAGGAGGAGCTAGGAGGAACTTTAACGAGCAGGAACTGGGAGGAGCTCTAACGAGGAGGAGCTAGGAGGAACTTTAACGAGCAGGAACTGGGAGGAGCTCTAACGAGGACGAGCTAGGAGGAACTTTAACGAGCAGGAACTGGGAGGAGCTCTAACGAGGAGGAGCTAGGAGGAACTTTAACGAGCAGGAACTGGGAGGAGCTCTAACGAGGAGGAGCTAGGAGGAACTTTAACGAGCAGGAACTGGGAGGAGCTCTAACGAGGAGGAGCTAGGAGGAACTTTAAGCAGGAACTGGGAGGAGCTCTGGGAGGAAGCTAGGAGGAACTTTAACGAGCAGGAACTGGGAGGAGCTCTAACGAGGACGAGCTAGGAGGAACTTTAACGAGCAGGAACTGGGAGGAGCTCTAACGAGGAGGAGCTAGGAGGAACTTTAACGAGCAGGAACTGGGAGGAGCTCTAACGAGGACGAGCTAGGAGGAACTTTAACGAGCAGGAACTGGGAGGAGCTCTAATGAGGAGGAGTTAGGAGGAACTTTAATGAGCAGGAACTGGGAGGAGCTCGAACGAGGCCGCAGCGAGGGTCTGCAGGTGAGGGGGGGCCGTTGCCACCTACAGACACAGCCAACCCAGTGCATCTTGGGAAATACATATTAGTATTCAAGTATTCAGAAGGTGTATAAAAGGACCTGCTATAATAGTCAACCACAGAAGTTTGGTCAGTGTGCCGTAACTAAGGAAGCTTATGGGGTGAATTGTCAATGTTGGGAACCTGAAAGGATGCTGATGTAGTCGCTCACAACCAATTATGAAACAGAAAGCTGGGCAAGATGATGTCATCAAAGGGCAGAGGTCACTGAAAGGTAACAGAAGGAGGCATATTTGCACAATGCAGGACAAAAGCATTATGGCACAAGGTGAGTGTTGCCTTCATCTCAGGCCAGAGAGAAGTACACACACACGCCAACACATGCAGACAACATGTGTTATGCTGGGATGTGTTGGGTTATGTTTGGTTGTGTTGGGTTTGCCCGATTCAGGTGGGAGCCTCTGATCAGTGCTGTGCGAACCCCTGAACGCCTCCCGTGTTCAACAGGGTTTAACAGGCTAAACTCGGTTCAGCGTGAATACAAGTCTGTTTATTCTGCCTCTCAAACAAAGATTGTCATGTTGATGATCACCATGGATACTTCTCAGTAGAACCAGAATGCACATAGAAGCAGTTCATGTTGTGGAAAAAAGTAATTTAAAGGAAACCTATTTAATCCAGAAAAGATATTTTTAATTCAAAAAGCCTATTTTTAATCCAGATTTCATCAGATAAGTGCATAAAAATGTCATGTTGGAAGTAAGATTTTCAACACCTGCTTGTTTTGTAATGTAAATTAATGTGAAGTAACTGATAACTGATATTTACCACTATCAAAATCTATCCATGTACACAACTACACTTTTCAGTTAAAGTAAATGGACAGTTTTTTGTCTGGAGTAGAAGGCGTGTGTGATGGCGCCTTCTGCAAGCTAACCCTAACCCTATCTATAGCCTAACCCTAACCCTGTCTATAGTCTAACCGTAACCCTATCTATATATAGCCTAACCCTAATACTACCTATATATAGCCTTACCCTAACCCTATCTATACATAGCCTAACCCTAACCCTATCTATAGCCTGTTGGAAAGTGCAGTAGTAATGTTAACACTACCCAAGGCCTATGTAAAAATAACCCAGTCCAAATGTCAGCGTGAGTGTCAGTGATGGTGGCTGAGGGCGGCGGGCTGCTGAGGCTGGAGGGGTTTGGGTCCTAAATGTCACAGAGCATGAGGGAATGACAGATGGGAATACTGACCCATCGCTTACCTTCTGAGAAAGTACAGAGCAGACCTCTGACACACACACACACACACCATACACACACACACACACACACACACACACACACACTGACACACACACACAGCTAATTAACTCAAGATCACAATGAACTGAACAGGGTGGACCTGAGCAGTGGATTTAAAAGTGTTTGGAGCACAAACACACTGACATGCACAAACACACACACTCAATACACACACACACACATACTCAATACACACACACACACACACGCACACACACACACATACTCAACACACACACACAGTGTTTCAAGAGATGCGTGTGTGTGTATGCTAAGTAGTTTAAAGCTCTAGTCATACATTAACAGTGTGACAGTGGGACTTCAGGAGACACGTGGAGACACACAGGTGGCCTTCAGGAGACACGAGAGGACTTGAGGAGACACCTGAGGACTTCTGGAGACACTGACACGTGTGGGGGGGCTGCAGACAGGCAGACAGGGTCTGGGGACACCACGGGTGTTGTTTTGTCCAGGAGAGAGGGGGAAAGAGGAGAGGGGGTAGCAGAAGGAGAGGACCTGCACCAGAGGACCCGCACCAGAGGACCCGCACCAGAGGACCCGCACCATAGGACATTCACCAGAGGACATTCACCAGAGGACCCACTAGAGGATACAACTGAACTACAATATACCAAAATACAATTGAACTACACAACTGCAGAGGTAAACAAGAGCTACAGTGCTACATAACAGATATATACAAGTAAACTACAGTACTACACAACAGAGCTACACAGAAGTACAGTAAATAAGAGAACTACATAACCCAACAAGCATACCAACAAGTAGCTTCCTGTTGTGAGACTGATGAGGATCTTTTTCTCTGCACTGCTTCCTTATTTACAGAAAAACACATATTCATGGCTGATGGCCACACTGTAGCAATAAAAGGGAAAGTTTTATAGCGGTGTGGGTTTACAGTAGTGTGTGTTACAGCTGTGTGCGTTTACAGCGGTATAGTGTGTTGAAAGTGGAATATTTAAAATGGTGTGTTTAAAGTGGTAAAGTAGTGTATTTTCAATGTTTGTGTATGTAAGTGGAGTGAATAAAGTGGTGCATTTAAAGTGGGGTGTTTAACGTGACGTATTTATAGTGGTATTTTAAAGTATATTTAAAGGTCTGTGTGTGTGCATTTGCGTGCGTGCCTGTGTGTGTTCGAGCATGCCTGGGTGTGTGTGTTTGTAAAGTGGCATCCCCTCAAGTTCACCTAAAAGACTGAACACCACGAGGTGTTAACAGCACCAGGTTGGTGCTGCTCCACAGTGCTGTACACACTGAGAAACTTGTAAAATCATGCTGCTCTGAATAGCAACATGAGGCTGGTGTTCACACTGGCGTGTATTTAAAATAGTGTGTTTCCTTTTCACTGGAGCATTTGAGCAACAGGTGTGTCGTTCTCACCTGAGGGGAGTCCTGCGCGCACACACACACACACACACACAGCTCAGAGATGTGGCCACACTGAGCTGTAATTACAGATGGACTTCAGTGAGGGGAGGGTGGTGGTGATGGAGGGTGGTGGTGATGGAGGCCTGGGGTGTCCTCCCCCCCTCAGCTCCACAGCTACTAGTCCACCCGTGCAGACCTCAGCCCCAGTGCCCTGCTGGAGCAGCATCGCTCGACAAATGTTGTACACAGCAAAGCGTTTGGTTGGGCCTGAAATATCAGTGGGCCTGGTGTGAGAGCCAGACGGCAGGGCACCAGGAGCAGGAAAGCAGCTCTCTGGAGTGGCCTGCATTAGCACGGAGCCCGCTGTGGGAGAGAGGGAGGGAGGGAGAGAGGGAGGGGAGAGAGTGAAAGAGAGGGAGGGAGGGAAGAATGATAGAGGGGAGAGAGCGAGGGAGGGGAGAGAGTGAGGGAGGGAGGGATGGAAGAAAGAGATAGAGAGGGAGGGGAGAGAGAGAAAGAGAGGGAGAGGGAGGAAGAGAGGGGAGAGAGAGAGAGGGAGGGAGACTTCATGTTTAGCTTAGCAAATATACCCCCTTTTTGAGTGTGTTGAGTATTATTTACTTACTTTCCAACTGAGAAACTTAACCACTCAGAGAAGAGGGGAGAGACCATCCCACCTGTAACCAGTGACCAGCCAACCAGTCTATGCAGCATCAATGGAACCGTTAGAGATTCTGTGGGATAGTGTCAGAGTGCACAGGCTACACAAGACCCAGCACACCGGGGTCGTAGCTGGAGACCCAGTCCGTCACGGCGGGGTCACGGCGGGGTCACAGCGGGGTCACACGGGTGGGTTATGGCTGCTGTTGTCCCTAACAAACACTTCAATATTCCTTTGGTCTCCAATATATTTCTCTAATAATTTTTTATTCAATTTTAATGCTTCACTTGTTAAATTATTTCATTACATTTCATCATATGATTTTATTCTTCTGTAAATCAATTGGCAAAACTATAAAAACAAAGTTTATTATTATTATTATTGAGGTAGCTGGTGAGAAAACACTGTTGTAAAATGGCAAGAGAGGAACTGAAGAGTGAGAGATAATATGGAATTTCACTTTTAAAGCTTTGAAAGATGCTTTTAGAAACTTAAAATGTTAACTGAATGACTGCAAAGCCGCATCACACACTCTTTATTATTCTAATCTCCCCAAACACACCAGCAGATGGACAAATCCCCCTCTCAGAGTCATTATGAAGACTAACAGTAGTTGTTTTGTCTCAGTCTCGAACTGTCCAGCTGTATGATGGCCCAGATTCACGGGCATTAAAATGTTAAGTGTGCTGGAACAGAAGCAGGGTGAGGGCAGGTGGATTATTTAGAGGACAGTGTGTGTTTGGGCTAAACCCTGGGACATCACTTATGACTGTGTGTAGAGATTAGTGCAGTCCCCATCCATCTGTTAGGTATTGAGCCACAACTGCTTGTGTGTGTGTGTGTCATACTCGTTCTGTGTTACACTAACTCTCCTGCAGTCGATCTGTCCTGTTCCAGAGCGACCACACACACAGCATGCGTTCAAAACCAGATGTTCTAAAAAAAAATAAATAAAGAAAATCATCTCTAAATTGTAAAGCACACGAGTGCACGTAAACACATGTACTGGCGCTAACACACAGAAACACACATAAACACATGTACTGGCGCTAACACACAGAAACACACGTAAACACATGTACTGGCGCTAACACACAGAAACACACATAAACACATGTACTGGCGCTAACACACAGAAACACACGTAAACACATGTACTGGCGCTAACACACAGAAACACACGTAAACACATGTACTGGCGCTAACACACAGAAACACACGTAAACACATGTACTGGCGCTAACACACAGAAACACACATAAACACATGTACTGGCGCTAACACACAGAAACACACGTAAACACGTACTGGCGCTAACACACAGAAACACACGTAAACACATGTACTGGCGCTAACACACAGAAACACATGTAAACACACATGCACACATTCAAAAGTACGTTCAGCAGTTACCAGGGCTTTGTTGCTGCTCCTGCAGAGAGGACCTCGGAAAACTCCTTTGATGTTACGGAGATGTCCATTACTGAGATGTGTGGAGCTGATAACAATGTAGTAACACGCCATGTGGAAACACAGGTACACATGCACCCAGGGCACAGAGCTCACACACACACACACACACACACACACTCCCTCACACAGACAGCTTGAGAAGTCCACTTCTTGAAGAGTTTGTTTCTCTCAGTGTCTCTCCAACTGTCTCCGTGTTGCTCAGACAAAAGGCGAGAGTGACATGTCCTCACTCGGGAGCGGAGACGTGGACGGCTCCCTCATGGTGTCGTCCTGGAGCGTATTCCTCAGGCGAAGGCAGACACCACTGCCATCAGGGACGTGCTGCCGCGACGCTTTATTGTCTTCAGCGGCTCTGCGTATCCAAACTCTGGCTCCGGCGTGAGAGACGACCCCCTCCTGCCCCAGCGGTGCTGCTACCTGCTCTGGCAGGCTGCGTTTGCCCAGTGGCTGTGTGCTCCAGCGAGAGAGGCAAGCTAGCAGTGCATCGCTGGTGTGTGCAGAGACGAGTCAGCGCAGACGGAGCTGCTGGTGTGAGAGTGAGCACTGTGATGAACACTGAATCTATCACACACACACACACACTGCTTCTCCAGATCCACTGACTCAGCCTCCACTGCTGTCAGCCAACCAGCATTCAGCATCTCTCTCTCTCTCTCTCTCTCTCCCTCCCTCTTTCTCCCCCTCCCTCTTTCTCCCTCTCTCTCCCTCTCTCTCTCTCTAACCCTAGTGTGAGAAGCTGAGACAGCAGAGAGCAGCAGGTAACAGGAGTCCAGAGCTATGCATTGGTATGTGCTACATCCACACACTCATCCATCCTGTATTAATTAAACTGTCTGCAAAAGGAAGAAAAAGACATTTGGATGGTACAGATGCTTTACCACTGACTCACCACACCCTCCCACCTCACTGTACATCCTGGTTACGTGTACTGGTTCTATGAATAAAGTACTCATTTGCTGGTTGATCGCCTAAAATAATAATTTAAAAAACGGCTCAATATTTTTATGAGGCAAATTACATTATGACACACACAGTCTACGGAGACAGAGAAGGATCAAAACTTTATTTGATGTAGATCAGGAAGGAGAGACACACCAACACTGGATGGGAAGCCCTCTGTCAGGGACACTGCTATATGACCGTAGTATGAGAGATGGGGAGAAAGCCATGAGAGAGAGGGAGAAAGCCATGAGAGAGAGGGAGAAAGCCATGAGAGAGAGGGAGAAAGCCATGAGAGAGAGAGAGAAACCCATGAACAGAGAGGGAGAAAGCCATGAGAGAGAGAGAGAAACGCATGAACAGAGAGGGAGAAAGCCATGAGAGAGAGAGAGAAACGCATGAACAGAGAGGGAGAAAGCCATGAGAGAGAGGAAGAAAGCCATGAGAGAGAGGGAGAAAGCCATGAGAGAGAGAGAAACCCATGAACAGAGAGGGAGAAAAACGCATGAACAGAGAGGGAGAAAGCCATGAGAGAGAGAGAGAAACGCATGAACAGAGAGGGAGAAAGCCATGAGAGAGAGGGAGAAACCTGTGAACAGAGAGGGAGAAACCCGTGAGTATGTGAGCATGTGAGAAACTCAGTGAGCATGTGGATGTCTCTCCTCCCCCTCCCTCATTCTAGAGGAGCAATAACGCCTTGTAACTAAGCAACACAGTTTCTGAATCAATTTTAAATGGCATACAGTAGGCTGGGCAGCTGCAGGGGCCCGATGGAGAGATGTGGTGTGTGGAGCACCAGGGCACGTCTGTGGTGTGGGGAGCACCAGAGCACGTCTGTGGTGTGTGGAGCACCACGTCTGTGGTGTGTGGAGCACCAGAGCACGTCTGTGGTGTGTGGAGCACCAGAGCACGTCTGTGGTGTGTGGAGCACCAGAGCACGTCTGTGGTGTGTGGAGCACCAGAGCACGTCTGTGGTGTGGGGAGCACCAGAGCACGTCTGTGGTGTGTGGAGGAGCACCAGAGCACGTCTGTGGTGTGTGGAGCACCAGAGCACGTCTGTGGTGTGTGGAGCACCAGAGCACGTCTGTGGTGTGTGGAGCACCAGAGCACGTCTGTGGTGTGTGGAGCACCAGAGCACGTCTGTGTGTGGGTGCACGTCTGTGGTGTGTGGAGCACCAGAGCACGTCTGTGGTGTGGGAGCACCAGAGCACGCCTGTGGTGTGGGGAGCACCAGACGCACGTCTGTGGTGTGGGGTGTGTGGGGAGCACCAGAGCACGTCTGTGGTGTGTGGAGCACCAGAGCACGTCTGTGGTGTGGGGAGCACCAGAGCACGCCTCTGTGGTGTGGGGAGCACCAGAGCACGTCTGTGGTGTGGGGAGCACCAGAGCACCGTCTGTGGTGTGGGGAGCACCAGAGCACGTCTGTGGTGTGTGGAGCACCAGAGCACGTCTGTGGGTGTGTCTGTGGTGTGGGGAGCACCAGAGCACGTCTGTGGTGTGGGGAGCACCAGAGCACGCCTCTGTGGTGTGGGGGAGCACCAGAGCACGTCTGTGGTGTGGGGAGCACCAGAGCACGTCTGTGGTGTGGGAGCACCAGAGCACGCGTCTGTGGTGTGGGGAGCACCAGAGCACGTCTGTGGTGTGTGGAGCACCAGAGCACGTCTGTGGTGGGGGGAGCACCAGAGCACGTGTGTGGAGCACCAGAGCACGTCTGTGGTGTGGGGAGCACCAGAGCACGTCTGTGGTGTGGGGAGCACCAGAGCACGTCTGTGGTATGGGGGGAGCACCAGAGCACGTCTGTGGTGTGGGGAGCACCAGTGGCACGCCTGTGGTGTGGGGGAGCACCAGAGCACGTCTGTGGTGTGGGGAGCACCAGAGCACGCGTCTGTGGTGTGGGGAGCACCAGAGCACGTCTGTGGTGTGGGGAGCACCAGAGCACGTCTGTGGTGTGGGGAGCACCAGAGCACGTCTGTGGTGTGGGGAGCACCAGAGCACGTCTGTGGTGTGGGGAGCACCAGAGCACGTCTGTGGTGTGTGGGGAGCACCAGAGCACGTCTGTGGTGTGTGGAGCACCAGAGCACGTCTGTGGTGTGGGGAGCACCAGAGCACGTCTGTGGTGTGTGGAGCACCAGAGCACGTCTGTGGTGTGGGGAGCACCAGAGCACGTCTGTGGTGTGGGGAGCACCAGAGCACGTCTGTGGTGTGGGGGCACCAGAGCACGTCTGTGGGTGTGGGAGCACCAGAGCACGTCTGTGGTGTGGTGTGGGGAGCACCAGAGCACGTCTGGGTGTGGGGAGCACCAGAGCACGTCTGTGGTGTGGGGAGCACCAGAGCACGTCTGTGGTGTGGGAGCACCAGAGCACGTCTGTGGTGTGGGGGAGCACCAGAGCACGTCTGTGGTGTGGGAGCACCAGAGCACGTCTGTGGTGTGTGGAGCACCAGAGCACGTCTGTGGTGTGTGGAGGGAGCACCACGTCTGTGGTGAGCACGCACGTCTCTGTGGTGTGGGGAGCACCAGAGCACGTCTGTGGTGTGGGGAGCACCAGAGCACGTCTGTGGTGTGTGGGGAGCACCTGTGGTGTGGGGAGGGCACGTCTGTGGTGTGGGAGCACCAGAGCACGTCTGTGGTGTGGGGAGCACCAGAGGGTGTGGGGAGCACCAGAGCACGTCTGTGGTGTGGGGAGCACCAGAGCACGTCTGTGGTGTGGGGAGCACCAGAGCACGTCTGTGGTGTGTGGAGCACCAGAGCACGTCTGTGGTGGGAGCACCAGGGCACGTCTGTGGTGTGTGGAGCACCAGAGCACGTCTGTGGTGTGGGAGCACCAGAGCACGCCGTCTGTGGAGCACCAGAGCACGTGGTGTGTGGAGCACCAGAGCACGTCTGTGGTGTGGGAGCACCAGAGCACGTCTGTGGTGTGGGGAGCACCAGAGCACGTCTGTGGTGTGCACGTCTGTGGTGTGTGGAGCACCAGAGCACGTCTGTGTGGTGTGTGGGCACCAGAGCACCTGTGGTGTGGGAGCACCAGAGCGTCTGTGGTGTGTGGAGCACCAGAGCACGTCTGTGCACGTCTGTGGTGTGGAGCACCAGAGCACGTCTGTGGTGTGGTGGAGCACCAGAGCACGTCTGTGGTGGTGGAGCACCCAGGCACGTCTGTGGTGGGAGCACCAGAGCACGTCTGTGGTGTGTGGTGCACCAGGGCACGTCTGTGGTGTGGGGAGCACCAGGGCACGTCTGTGGTGTGGGGAGCACCAGAGCACGTCTGTGGTGTGTGGAGCACCAGGGCACGTCTGTGGTGTGGGGAGCACCAGAGCACGTCTGTGGTGTGTGGAGCACCAGAGCACGTCTGTGGTGTGGGGAGCACCAGAGCACGTCTGTGGTGTGGGGAGCACCAGAGCACGTCTGTGGTGTGTGGAGCACCAGAGCACGTCTGTGGTGTGGGGAGCACCAGAGCACGTCTGTGGTGTGGGGAGCACCCAGAGCACCGCACGTCTGTGGTGTGGGGAGCACCAGAGCACGTCTGTGGTGTGGGGAGCACCAGAGCACGTCTGTGGTGTGGGGAGCACCAGAGCACGTCTGTGGTGTGGGGAGCACCAGAGCACGTCTGTGGTGTGGGGAGCACTACCAGAACATGTCTGTAAATGTTGCTTTCACACCCACAACTTCCAAAGCCTCCCAACGTGTCATATGTGACTGTGAGGAGAAGTACTAACCCTGACCCTAACCTAACTCTAACCCTAACCCTAACTTAACCCTAACCCTAAACTAACCCTAACCCTGACCCTAACTTAACCCTAACCCTAACCTAACCCTAGGACCCTCCAAACACCAGCCAGGACTCATGGTCCTGGAGCAGCTCTGGAAAATGGTAAATCCATCATGCAGAGGGTCAGATGGACTGAATCTGGAAGGAATCTGTGACCAACTGTCAGCGCAAACGAAGCCTCACAGACTCCTCAAAACTGGTGGAGCACATCGAGCTCCCAAACTCACATGGAGCTTCTCCACCTGCCTGCTGGAACTATACATTCACACTGGCATGAAATACAAGCTCATTCTGGAGGGAAATTGGTCTTGAAAAGAGCAGAGATGGGGGACCAGACCCCCATGGCGGCGCTGCACGCCTGCACGTGGAGAGCAGCAGGACACAGTCCCCATGTTGGGAGAATCATGTGTAAAAAAATAAAATAAAATAAAAAAAAGCCATCTGCTGATCTCCAGACAGAACATATCTGAGAGAATAAGGGTGTCTGCATCCTGCTCGAATAATGCGGAGAGAAACAGGCCTGTGCTATAAAGAACTGATTATTGATCCATCCTGTGATTTAGCTCCTAGGAACTGGAACAGATGCTGTATTAAAACATTATGCTAAGACTGCATTAAAGGGGTGTGGGATTTATATTTATATGCCTGGGGAGGCGGCAGTGTTCATGGGGATCATAAAGTCTGCTGAGAAAATCACCCTTCATTATTTCTGTAAATGAGGTTATTGAGCAGGAGATCATGATAGTGGTGATGAAGCATTGCACCACATGCTCACTCACAACATCACCTCCACCCTAGCATCCGCCCATCAGGACTGACAGCTACATCAGCCACACAGGGCAAACACTCTATCAGGGACACTACACCATATAACAGCTCTGGCCAGGTGAGAGAGACAGAGAAAGACGTTGCAATCAAAGTTGGGCTAAAAATATCTGAATCTGTAATTACCCCAGTTGCCCTGTGTGGCTAGGAGGAGTGTGGCCACTTACAGATCAGGAACTCAGCACATGGGATAAACACCCAGCTGAGACCCTGCACAGTTCTGCGTGTTTTAAACATACACAGAGCAGCACAAACAGAATTAGACAGATACACATTAATAATAACAATTATAAAGGGCAATTAAATTATGGACACATTTACATCACAGTGACCCCCAACACAGCGACCCTCTATCCCCAACACAGTGACCCCCAACACAGCTATCCCCAACACAGTGACCCCAACATAACTATCCCCAACACAGCGACCCTCTATCCCCAACACAGTGACCCCCAACACAGTGACCCCAACATAACTATCCCCAACACAGCGACCCTCTATCCCCAACACAGTGACCCCAACATAACTATCCCCAACACAGCGACCCCCTATCCCCAACATAGTGACCCCAACACAGCGACCCTCTATCCCCAACACAGTGACCCCAACACTGCTATCCCCCAATAGAGCGACCCCCTGTTCCCAACACAGTGACCTCCCAACACAGCGACCCTCTATCCCCAACACAGCAACCCCCACTAACACATCCTTATTCACAGTTCAGTACTAACACACACTAAGACAAACAGTCCAGGACTAACAACCACTAACACTACACTAACACAAGTGTTGCCATAGAGACAAGCAGACATAAACAGTCCTGGTAGCTAAAGAGCAGAGACAGCAGTGGCAGGACAGTAAGATCCAGACAGAGCTGCACTTCCTGACTGGATGTACAAAATTTACCAAAATTAGCTCCATATTCCCCGAGTTTAAAAGTCTCCCTGATGCGGAGAAGCTGCTGTATGTTGTTGGTGAACATAACGGTGAAAATATTTTTGGTATTACTATTATTAGTAGCAGACATAGTACTGCTGTTGTGTCTAAAGCCTGTTTAAGATGTTAATTTCTTCATGAAAGCTTTGGCAACACAAATGTGAAAATTTGTCATGCCAATAAAGAACCACTGGATTGAACCGAATTAAACTGAGAAAGAGAGAGAGAGAGAGGGAGATAGAAAGAGAGATTTGCTCAGTTAACCCCTAACACACTAACACCCAGCTCAGTTAACCCCTAACACACTAACACCCAGCTCAGAGGTGTAGAAGTGAGAGGAATGTGTGTGCGCAGTTCTGGTGTGACCAGTCCCGTCTGCCACCGTGTGTTTTTTGTACCAAGTAAAACTGCGTTACTCTCATCACAGGAGGCGTGAGCGTCTGCGTGCAACAGTAGACGCGTGTCTCCAGCGCCGGGGCCCCCAGCTGTCTCCCTGCAGCACTCCAGCTGAAGACAACACAAGAACATGAAAGCTAATCTGGCTTAGCAGCGTGCGCGGGGGCGGGATGCTGCACTTTCAGTCGTGAACATATGGCAACCCGCCGCACAACCCGCACACACACTCCAGCTCTCATAGCCTGCACGGAAACAAAGATCCCCAGCAGTAGAGCTGGCAAACCAGGCCTGAGACAGAAGCCTGTCAGTGGTGGGACAGCTATAGGGGCCAATCACAGCCAATCACAGCCGACCAGAGCCAATCACAGCCAATCACAGCACTCTCTATTTCTGTCTGCAGCAGACTCCTTGATTTACAGACCTTGTAACTCTACCAGTACTCCAAGCCCTGATGACAAAGACCATTGGTGAAAAACGATTGGTTGGATGAGCTAGAAACAAAAGCAAGTGGACTTTGGACACACCCACAAACCACGGGTTGGACACACCCACAAACCACGGGTTGGACACACCCACACCCTGCAACCACCAGGACTAGAAAAACATGATGGAAATTCTTCACTTTTTGTTTACTGATTTCATTGGTTGCTGCTTAATGTTAATGTTGTTTTTGTGCTGTCTGTTGCTGACCAGAAGACAGTGGGTCCTGGTTCCTCTCCACGTTTCCTCCTCGTGCTCTAGGGAGTTTTTCCTTGCGACTGTCGCCTTTGTCTTGCTCACTGGGGGCCTGGTCTTGGACTTGGACATGCGTAACAATGCTTTGAGACAAGTCGTTGTAAAAAGTACTTCCTTATTTTGCTTGTTCTGACTGCCTGCGACTGAGAGAGAGGGGTACACAGGTCGCTACACACCCTGCACGCCAGCTTACAAAGCAGGGCACTGTGGGTGGGGGTATGGTGGGGGTGTGGTGTGGGTGGGGGTGTGGCTGTCAATCATGGTGGCATTTGGGTGCAGCCACATAAGCAGATAAAAACAAAATTGGAAAAAAATCTAAGAGCAACTCATCATATTGTAATAGCTTTAAAAACCCTTAAAATGCAATAAACTATTTAGTACCGAAAAGATGGAAAGAGGACACACAGAAAACACCTCCCCAGTGCTACAGAGCGGACACACAGCTCACAGGAGGCTTCCTGCTGCATCTCACATAGCTGATGCCCAGGATGAGACTATACAAAGCAAACATACGGCACTTTAAACAAGAGAAGGTCCTGGCAGCCGCGCGGCCGTGCTGACAGACCTTACGACACAGCCGGAGGAGACGCAGAGATGCAGAAAAAGACGCAGTATGCACCAATTACAGCTGCTCTACAACCAGCCATCTGCAGCAGTGGAGAGATGGAGAGAGAGAGGGAGAGAGTGAGAGAGAGAGAGAGGAGAGAGGGACAGAGAGAGGGAGAGAGAGGGAGAGAGGAGAGAGGGGGAGAAGGAAAGAGAGATACAGAGAGATATTGAGTCTATTGTTCTATTACTATTGCTCTATTAGTATTATTCTCATCATCATTATTAGTTGTAGAGGTAATAATGTGGACAGGAGCACTGCTGCTGGTACTGGTAGCGGTTGTAGTATTGTTGTCTATTCCAACTTTTGCTTACCATGTCCATTTCATCAAAGCTTTGGCAATACAAATGTCATGCCAATATAGATGAAAATTGAATTGAGGGAGGGAGGGAGAGAAAGAGAGAAAAAGGGAGCGAAAGAGAGAGATAAAGAGTGAGAAGAGAGAGAGGGAGCGAGCTAGCTAGAGTGAGCTCCGACCACAAGCATGTTCCACAAGGCAAAAAGCAGGAGACAGAAGACCGGAGACAGGAGACAGGAGACCGGAGACAGGCCTTCTGGGGTGCAGTCACGCAGACATGCCTGACAACTGCAGGCCTGTAGACACTCCTCACTGAAGTGTTATTTCAGCGTGTGTAATGAGTTTGTGTGGTGCCGGTTCTGATGCATGATTCATTTTTCTAGTACAACGATTACGAACAAATCGTCTCCTGTGTGGGTGCAGCACAAAAAGCATCAAAGTCTGGAGCTCTTGCGTGTCATCTGGACCTCACACACAGGACCTCTGAACTGCTGCCTGATGTCAAATTCACTATTGCTATCATTTAGGGTTCATCTAAACACACACATTAATGATGCCTGCTTAAATCAGTCAAAAACTCTTTATTTAATCTGCTTTGACAACCAGCATAACTCCCCATATAGCCTAAGATACAGCCAAACTAATATGCTGTGGTTGGGTCCTGGATTTCTTAATGAAGAGGTGGTCCAGCATCATGTGCGGGTCTGCTGGCAAACCCCACGTTAGTTAAATGAAAGTGGGCTGAGATTAACTAATTAGTTAAATGGACAGAGGCCAAGCTAGAACCTGGACATATTGGGAAAGTGTCATTGCTAACCGGGTTTTGGGCACAGCGCATAAATGGACTTCTGTGTTATGGTTGCAGCTACAATTCAATAACCACAGCGTAATCGCTTTGGCCTTTAGAAAGTGATCGATCGGGTCGGACGCCGGTGGGGGGTGTGGTGAAGGGGAGCGTGGGGGGGGGGGCACCACCTCCACCCTGAAGGCCACAGAGCTGGGGGGCTGCTCACGCTTCAGCAGCTTATTAACAGCATCATTTCCACAGCAACTACAAAGGTGGATGCTAAAAATATACAGCAAGCACTTTACCAAAGACACGAGCGTGTGAGAAACTGCGGCGAGTGACGTGAAGTAGAAAAGCGTCCAATCAGGGATAGGGGTGTGGCCTTTACTGTGGGTAGGTGACAGCTGATGTTTCCGTAGGAACCTCCAACCTGGGGCCAACAAGGCGCACGTGAACTTCACAACTTGATTAAAAAAAGTGTTGTGACAGGACCACGGGAATAGGCTTAAACTGATCTAGTGGATTTGATGGTTCAAGAGGATCTAGCAGATCTGACAGACTTTGAAAAGTCATGCTTGTGACTGCATTAGGCTGGGTTTGACAACATGGGCACCTTTCAGACACAACCATCTCAAAGGACTACAATGTGTCAACTACAATGTGTCAACTACAATGAGTCAACTACAATGTGTCAACTACAATGTGTCAACTACAATGAGTCAACTAACACTCAAGACACCTCATTCAATACAACACAAGAGACCAATGCTGGTCTATACCAGGGAATAGCAGCAGGTTATCATGCACTGTGTGTGTCTCTCTGCAAATAAACCCAGAAAAAGCTCCAAAAGGTATGAGCAGTAAGCTGTGAGGTGTAAGTTGATGAGATGTGAGGAGATGTGTAGGTATCTTAGCCTGTGCAGCTCTGCTAACCTGTGTAGGTATTTTAGCCTGTGCAGCTCTGCTAACCTGTGTAGGTATTTTAGCCTGTGCAGCTCTGCTAACCTGTGTAGGTATTTTAGCCTGTGCAGCTGGGATAGCTGTGCGTTCTCCATTCTAGATCTAACACAAATCTATTGGCTACTCCATTAACAAGCTCTGTTTTCCAAGTCACCCACACAGGACGCTGCAGATTCACTGTGTCAGTGGGTGGATTTGAGTCGGTGTGACTGCGGTCAGTGAACTCGTCTTCCATTTCATGTTTAAGAAATGCAGCTGTTCTGAAATCTGTGGCTGTCAGTGCATAAGAAGCTTCTTATTGGCTTTTAAGACAAAGTACATTTTTGCTTGGTACAGACAGAAAGTTAAACATGACTGTACAGTTTCAGTCAGATGGCTACTGAGGCAGCGGATACTGAGATTAGAGGGAGACAGAGTGAGATAAAGACCCTAAGAGCAACACTGCAACCCATCCCGTTCAAATGCCAAGACAACACTCTAACTGGAAGATCTACCTACGTGGCCAGTCCAAATAGCCTTGAGATTACCGGGGATTATCAGGGAAATGCTGACCGTCACATCAGAGGGAAGGCAAGGTGAAAGAGAAGATGTGGATCAAATCATTGCTTTCAGTCATTTGCAGCCTATTACACAGTGTCTGATTAGCCTGAGGAAAGCGATTTGGCAACACGAGGCAGTACTGAGGGGAGGCGAGTATAACAGGCACAGTCAGGAGGAGGCCAGACGAGGATCCTGAGACTGCAGAGAGTAGTGAGACAGTCCGCCACCCATCTCACTACACATGTCCCCCAATACCACTCCACCATGCCCATCTGCACTGACTGTATTAGCATACATATAGCACCTCCTTGCCGTGCACTGGGGGGGGTGGCAACAGAGACGCATCACTGAACTACGGGGATACACAGCTGGGCTGAGGGGGCTGGTTGCAATTTTGCTTTGCAGATTTTAGTTAAAACAATATATTATTTTAGAAACCTTGGGAAACTCCATTTACCCTGACTCAAAGTAAAAGGGATTAGTGTTTGTTTCCTGCAGGTAAATGAGATAAATGAAGAAAAATAAGAAAAAGCAGACATGTGTGTGTCCAAGATAAGTGCGTGTGTGTGTGTGTGTGTGTCCGAGAGATAGAGGCTATGTGTGTATGTGTGTGTCCCCGAGAGATAGAGGCTGTGTGTGTGTGTGTGTTTTGTGTGTGTGTCCGAGAGATAGAGGCTGTGTGTGTGTGTTTGTGGGTGTGTGTGTCCATCTGAGAGATAGAGGCTGTGTGTGTGTGTGAGGCAGACAGAGGCTGTGTGTGTGTGTCTGAGAGACAGGTGTGTGTGTGTGTGTGTGTGTGTGGTGTGTGTTGGTTATGACTTATGACACTTATTTCAGCTAGTGGTCACATGCTAATGGCCAAGCAGCAAATCATTTAAAGAGAACCATCCACTGTGAGGTGAACACAGAAGTAGCGTGTAAACACGGGCACACACAGATATAATAATAATAATAATAATAATAATGTTCTAATGGTCCAAAGTGGTTTAGAATTCCTTCTTTATGACATTTGTCTTTTCCACTCAGTGCAAAAGCAAAAATAAATGTGCTTGAAACTGCATCAATACTCGGTACATGTGTGTGAAGGTTAAGAATCATTTTTTGCTACTTGAGCAAAAGAAACAAATCAATTGTGACAGTAAAGCAGGATAAAGTGGGTGGAGGACGTGGGGATTTAATTAACTATATTGATTTCTGAAAGGCATTTCATAGAGCTCAGCAGAGTAAAACAGACCAGCCATGGTCCATATTTCATGAAGCATCTCTAAGTTGTCAACAAACGTCAAATTGCTGTCATTCTCTTTAAATAATGAGTTTGTGTGTGTGTGTTATATAGAGAAAACCCTTCAGTGCAAACACATCTAGAGATGTGCCCAGTGGTAAGTGAAGGGTACAGAGACACTATCCTGCAAAACACTGTTTCTCTCTTAAAACACGCACACAATTACGCATGTGTATACACACATACACACACACACAAACAACCCCCACCCCCCGGTGTTCAGTGCGACTTAAAGGGCACCCAGCAGGACACATTCACCTGCTCTCCTAAGTGCATCTTTGTTCTCCTGACATTAGTAGTCACACTAAGACCTCCAGGTACCCAAACACACACACACACACACACACACAGATGTACAAATACACACACACACAAACACACACATCCACGCACATACATATACGCACACAGACCCACAGAAAACACACACAGACACACATATGTACACAAACAATAACACACAGTCAAAGCAAAGCAGTGTACTAGCCACATGAACAGATCCACTCGCTTCATCTGTTTGGGAGAAATATGCTAAGACACATTTACCAGAACTACATTCTGACAAACACTCGCAATCCTGTCTGTCCTTCAGCCAGAGATTAAACAGACAGACAGCAGACAGAACAGACAGATAGAACAATTGTACTGAGGTAGAGAACCTGCGTGTAGTGTAGTGTAGTGTAGTGAGGTAGAGAACCTGAGTGTAGTGTAGTGAGGTAGAGAACCTGAGTGTAGTGTAGTGTGGTAGAGAACCTGAGTGTAGTGTAGTGTAGTGAGGTAGAGGACCTGAGTGTAGTGTAGTGAGGTAGAGAACCTGAGTGTAGTGTAGTGAGGTAGAGAACCCGAATGTAGTGTAGTGTAGTGAGGTAGAGAACCCGAGTGTAGTGTAGTGAGGTAGAGAACCTGAGTGTAGTGAGGCAGAGAACCTGAGTGTAATGTAGTGAGGTAGAGAACCTGAGTGTAGTGTAGTGTAGTGAGGTAGAGAACCTGAGTGTAGTGTAGTGTAGTGAGGTAGAGAACCTGAGTGTAGTGTAGTGAGGCAGAGAACCTGAGTGTAGTGTAGTGTAGTGAGGTAGAGAACCCGAGTGTAGTGTAGTGAGGTAGAGAACCTGAGTGTAGTGAGGCAGAGAACCTGAGTGTAGTGTAGTGAGGTAGAGAACCTGCGTGTAGTGTAGTGAGGTAGAGAACCTGAGTGTAGTGTAGTGAGGTAGAGGACCTGAGTGTAGTGTAGTGAGGTAGAGGACCTGAGTGTAGTGTAGTGTAGTGAGGCAGAGAACCTGAGTGTAGTGTAGTGTAGTGAGGTAGAGAACCCAAGTGTAGTGTAGTGAGGTAGAGAACCTGAGTGTAGTGAGGCAGAGAACCTGAGTGTAGTGTAGTGAGGTAGAGAACCTGAGTGTAGTGAGGTAGAGAACCTGAGTGAGTGTAGTGAGGTAGAGAACCTGAGTGTAGTGTAGTGAGGTAGAGAACCTGAGTGTAGTGAGGTAGAGAACCTGAGTGTAGTGAGGTAGAGAACGTGAGTGTAGTGTAGTGAGGTAGAGAACCTGAGTGTAGTGTAGTGAGGTAGAGAACCTGAGTGGAGTGTAGTGAGGCAGAGAACCTAAGGCTCAGCTGGCTACATCTCCTCACGCCCACCACACTCTACAGTTTCATGGGGATGTGTCGACATCTCCAGCCTGTGATCTCTGAACACAGCTCCTCTTCAGTGCTGTGAGTTATGGCTGTGATTATGTTAGGCACCAGAGTGAGCCAGTGATTCCCTGTCAAACTCGCGGGAGCTGGGAAATAAACCCACTCACACACTCCAGCCAATAAATCAGCTTCATAATCGTCCCTGCACTGCACCTATCCACAGCACAATTACAGCAGTGTTAATGAAATCATCATGGTCACCCTCCCCCCGTAATGCAAGTGTCAGTCTAACAGCTGCAACTTGTTTGATTTTCTTGATAGTAAGACAGTGTTACTGCATCTGTATTTTTGTTCTGTCTAGCTATATATCTAACATAGAAGATTATAAAACCATAAACTAGAAAGGGCAAAAACATATTGTAAAATAAGTCACTTCCAGAATGACCATACACACTTCTGTTAGTAGCAAATTAACAATGAAACCCCCTGAGACACAGACTGATGGAACTGAGTGGAGCGCAGAAAGAACCTTCAGAACAAAAACTGCTTTTTTCTACTTGAGGCTTGAAAAATGACTTTGTGGGATCACCCACTTCAAATGTCATTTCATTACACATATTCAGCTTCTCTCACTGAGTTCAATCCACTGTCCAGAAAAAGAGGATTAGGAGCTCAGCCAATGATTAAACAACCAGACAGGAGCAGAGGTCAGAGGTCAGAGCCAAGGACAGGGATCAGACAGGAGCAGAGGTCAGAGGTCAGAGGTTAGAGCCAAGAACAGGTACCAGACAGGAGACTGTGCAGGCCATGGCTCTGCTGATATCTTAGCTGAATATTGACTCCTGATCGATGCAGGTGGTTATAGGGGGAACAGTGCAGATAAAAACAATCACAGCCAGTGGTCAGCGTGAGCATTCCGCAATAGCGATGTCTCTAATCCTGCAGGTAACCTGCCACACATAACTGCCTTTCATGGTGTGTGTGAGTGTGTGTGTGTGTGTGCGTGTGTGTATGTTGTCCTTTGCACAGTGGCCATGTGAGATCACATCAGAGCCCAGCAAGAAGGCGTCAGCCAGTGACCCTGAGACAAACTCAAGAGGAAGAGACAGGAAGAAATCAATGGATAACAATCTGGGAGAAAGAGGGTCTGTCGCTACCTCCCCGCTGCAGCCAATCAGCTCCTTGAAGAGCACCAGCCTGGCTGCCTGAGGCTCAGACTGGTCAAAAACCCACATACACCCACCTACACCCACATTCACCCACAGGCTGATCAATGCAGACTGGGTCTACCTCACCACAGAGAGTCCCACCACACATACACCTATACTCACACACACACACACATCCATATGCCCACATACACCTACACCCACATACACCCACACCCACATATGTGAGGCAGGATCACAGTGACTCCACAGTTGCTGTGTTTGAAGTCTCGTTATCTACAGTCCTGTATTCTCAGGGGTGTTAAGTGAGCAAGTGTAAACCTGTGACATGTAATGCTGCTTCTTTGTACTCAATACAATTTAAGAAAGAGAAAGAGAGAGAAAGAAGGAAAAAGGAGGGGAAGGAAGCAGTAAAATGAATTTGAGCTCCATGTAAACGGCGAGGTTGAAGGGTTTTTGTGAGCCCAGGAGTGGCTGAGGTCAGGCAGCCGTGGGCGGGGCCTGCAGTAGCGCCACGGTGTCCTCTACACACTACCCACGATGCTTCAGCACGCTGTTCCCATGACAAACGCCTCTCACAGCTCACTTCCCCAGTTTGGCCTGCCTTTGTTCCCCTGACTGTCTATTTGTCATGGTAACAGATCCATAGTAACAGATCCAGGTAAAGCTCCTATAAACAGCAGCTGTACCATGTTCTGGAAATCTGTCTCGCTGGTGCATCACAATTAAAGAAAGGCACTGAAACCAAACAGAGAAACTTGGGGAAAATGTGTAGACAGATAAGACATTAGACTTGGATAGATATTAGACCTCAATGTGATTATCTGACATGCTGGTAAGTAGAATGACTTTGTATTGAGTTTTCTGTTTAGTGCGATTCCCGCTGATCTTCTCTGCTCAGTGTTCTGCTGTGTGGGCAGAAGCAGTGACGACGTCACGGCAACCGCGGGATCGATACGTCCACCTCTTGTTGTGATTCTGCTGCTTTGTTGTCTTAATGCGACTGTACCCCCCCCCCCCCACACACACACACACACCTGACGCTTCCTCACTGCCTTCCTCTGTCATTACTCATTACAGTATGCTGCAGATGACCAATCACAAGTCTAGATGCAGAAGGGAGGTGTGGCTACATAACAGATTTCAGACAAAATTTTATTCATAAACCATTACCCACTTAGCATTACAACATGTAAATTAACAGTGCCGCTATCAGCCAGTGTTTCAAGTGCCTCTAATCCCTCAATAAACAGCTTGCTCACAAATCCTAATCCAAAACGTACAGTAGTGTGTGGGAAGAGCAGGTCCTCTGGGCTGCCTGACACGCCGACTAAACACTGGCTGGACGGCAGGAGCTTCATCTCCTCTGTTTCTACAGCTCTTCTGTTTGTGAGATCGGAACAGGGTTTTGAGGAGATTATAAATGTGTGATTCAGTGCTAGGCTGGAAGTTATGAGGAACCTCAGTGAACGTAGTGAGTCTAGCAGGAGACGTCCACATGGAGAAGTGGGGAACAGATCACAAAGCCAAACAGGAAGTGCTGCTGAACAGCTGTCAGGGCACCTGTACACACACCTGTACACACACCTGTACACACACCTGTACGTCTGCCTCGCCTGCCCACGTCATCTCATCATACAGGGTCTGAGAGCTGAAGCGGCAATGAAAGAGAGAGGAATCAGAGAGAGGGAGAGAGAGATAGAGGGGAGAGAGAGAGAGAGGGAGGGGGGAAAGAGAGAGAGGGGGAGAGAGAGAGAGGGGGGGAGAGAGAGATAGAGAATGTAACAGAACTTTATAGAGAGTGAGTGTGGGGGTTGGAGAGAGAGAGCAGGAGAGTGAGGGATGGTAGAGAGAATGAGGAATGAAAGAAAAGAAAGAGGCAGATGAAAGAGTCTCTCTCTCCATTCTCTGTGCGCCTCATTTCCGACAGGCGGGCTGTCGTGTGTGCGCTGAGCCGCGTGGTCCTCCAGAGTGGAGCAGAGCGTGCACACTCCTCCCAGACCTCAGAGAACGCCAGGGCTATGGGAGCAGACACATCTCACCACGCTCACATACACAGCAATATTGAGAAGTAGCTCCTGGTTACACTGTCAGGATTTTACAAGCTGCTTAATTCCATATTGATTGTTGGAGGCTTTACCTGCTAGCTTATTAACTGTAATTTCCAGTAAACCGCAGTGCGTTTTGTACAGAGAGCCACAGGGCTGATCACTCACTGCAATAACACACACACCCACCAGATGCCCATCAGGCCCTGAATACTCATCAAAGTGCCTATAGGGCTTAGATGCTCTCATCCAGTAGAAGCACTGGGAGGCCCCCCCTCTCCAAACAGTCTGCTCTACAGCTCTAAGACTCTGCAGCTCTGAGACTCTGTGGCTCTAAAGCTCTATGACTCAGACTTTGAGACTCTATGAGTCTGAGACTGTATGAGTGGCTCTATAGCTCTAAGGATCTGTGAGTCTGAGACTCCAAGGCTATAGAGCTACGCTGTAGCCCAAGCAGTGACTGGACAATGATGCATTTTACTGGTTTGGCTTGTACACCAGCATAGATCAGAAACAGAACAGGAACTGTGAATTGTGAACAGAATAAGCACTAAGAGTATTAGAAAAAGACCCTGGCACAAAACTGTAGATGGCAGCACGAATGGTGGACGTTACCCAACGTTTCTAGGTGATGTTATTGTATTATATTGCATCAAAAACTAATGGAAATGCAGAATGCTCATAGACCAAAGGAAATGTGGGATGTTTGTAAACCAATAGTTACAAAAAAGGAATTACTCTAAAGTAAAATGAACTTCTAGCTGCATTGTGAAATGTTATATTCTTGTTACTGCCTCCATTAGAAAAAGGAAGGATCTTTCAAGGCTCCACCCCATCCATGTAAACAAAACCCATATAGGAAAATGGCTAGCTAGCCATACCCCTAGCCACACAGCCAGCCACACCCCTAGCCACACAGCCAGCCACACCCCTAGCCATACCCCTAGCCACACAGCCAGCCACACCCCTAGCCACACAGCCAGCCACACAGCCAGCATCAGGCCCTTGATTCAGTCTATTTCAAGCTCCAGAACGCTGCCTTCTCTGTTACATTTCTCACTTGCTGGTAATTAATCTCTCATGTATTCATGTAGGTCTTTAGCATTGTGTGATTTGTCAGAACTGTGTAGCAGCCTGTGTCAGTGGGTTTTGCCATGTATGTGTTGTCTGGCCACTAACACTAGATGGAGTTAGGGAGGGTCTACAATTTACTGTTTTTATCATATGAAAACAGCAAAAATTGCACTTTCATAAGTTTTTGTTTTAAGTGTATAGTTATACGTTTTTATTTAAAGTGTATAGTTTAAAGTTTTTGTTTTAAGTTTTGTTTTGCTTTCGCCTTTATGTTGATCCAACTTGGTTCAAGGAATAAAATAATATACAAATTCTCAGCTTACTGAAATTTTGGTCTTGTCACAATGGACCCAAATGTAGAACAAAGACCATCTTTCCACTGATAAACTGCAACTCCTTCTCTGTGTTTGCTACCAAGTTTTTGGCTAGACAGAGAAAACGAGGGTGCTCTGTTTAGGCGGGTTATCTGGATAATGTGTCATGCCACTGTATGTAAGCACTAAATGGAAGTTTTTGCCTACACATTTATGTGGTACTGCAAGGTGTGGACATGAATCAGGACAAATATGCAGATGGCACAACCACGGTGTAAACACACACTACTGTTTCTCAGACCTACTGCAGGGCTTCTGCACCTCTGCCTTACCCTCCACACTGGGCCCATCTGTTAACCCATCAAGGCCTTAAGCAGGTGCATTACAGCAGCAGGGATGGACGGTGCACGCAGGCTACTGCAGGGGCAGCGGGTGAAAGTGCTGTGGGCGAGACGCAGCCTGAACAGGGCGCCATGCGGCTATTCAGCAGCAGTAAGTCAAGTCCTCCCCTGGATGGGGAAGGGGGCGGCCTACAGATGCAGACCCGCTCGTCTCGTCTTCAATGGTAGTCTGATCCTGGGAATCTGTTCTAGGTGTTTGTCAGCGTGATAAAATGCTTGTAGAATTCACACTGCATCCTTTTCATTAGAGTGATCTATTTTTGCTTTCTGGAGACTGAGTGGCATTCAATAACCTGGTATCAATGTGCTGTCTCCCCAGTGACATTTCTCTCTGTAATGTCTGGAAAAGTGTTGAGAAAGCTAGTCTGCTAAGGACGATCATCAGTCCTCCATTGATCCTGGCTTACTCTGCTACATGCAGATTCTAGCCAATCGTTTCTCTCTCTCTTCTCCCCTCCTCCTCTCTTCTCTCCTCCCCTCTCTCCTCATCTCTCTTACCTCCTTTTCATGTCCTCTCCTCTCCTCCTCTCTACTCTTCAGTCTCTAACTGCCTGTACAAGAAAGCAAAAAATTTAGAGAGTAGGTCACAGGTACCACACCGGATGTTCTGCACCCGGTCACATGTGGGCTGGTGTCATTGAGACGGGGGAAACCTGTCCGGGCGTGGGCTGTGTGGGGCTGGGTGGGGCTGCGTGAGGCTGCGTGAGGCTGCGTGAGGCTGCGTGGGGCTGCGTGGGGCTGCGTGAGCCTGTGTGAGCCTGTGTGAGGCTGCGTGGGGCTGCGTGGGGCTGCGTGAGGCTGCGTGGGGCTGCGTGGGGCTGCGTGAGGCTGGATGAGCCTGTGTGAGCCTGTGTGAGGCTGCGTGGGGCTGCGTGGGGCTGCGTGAGGCTGCGTGGGGCTGCGTGGGGCTGCGTGAGGCTGCGTGGGGCTGCGTGGGGCTGCGTGGGGCTGGATGAGCCTGTGTGAGCCTGTGTGAGGCTGCGTGGGGCTGCGTGGGGCTGCGTGAGGCTGCGTGAGGCTGCGTGAGGCTGCGTGGGGCTGCGTGAGGCTGCGTGAGGCTGCGTGGGGCTGCGTGGGGCTGGATGAGCCTGTGTGAGCCTGTGTGAGGCTGCGTGGGGCTGCGTGAGGCTGCGTGAGGCTGCGTGAGGCTGCGTGGGGCTGCGTGAGGCTGCGTGAGGCTGCGTGGGGCTGCGTGGGGCTGCGTGGGGCTGCGTGAGGCTGGATGAGCCTGTGTGAGCCTGTGTGAGGCTGCGTGGGGCTGCGTGGGGCTGCGTGGGGCTGGATGAGGCTGTGTGAGGCTGCGTGGGGCTGCGTGAGGCTGCGTGGGGCTGCGTGGGGCTGCGTGGGGCTGCGTGAGGCTGGATGAGCCTGTGTGAGCCTGTGTGAGGCTGCGTGGGGCTGCGTGGGGCTGGATGAGCCTGTGTGAGGCTGCGTGGGGCTGTGTGAGGCTGCGTGAGGCTGCGTGGGGCTGCGTGGGGCTGGATGAGCCTGTGTGAGCCTGTGTGAGGCTGCGTGGGGCTGCGTGAGGCTGCGTGGGGCTGGATGAGCCTGTGTGAGGCTGCGTGGGGCTGCGTGGGGCTGGATGAGCCTGTGTGAGGCTGCGTGGGGCTGCGTGGGGCTGCGTGAGGCTGCGTGGGGCTGCGTGGGGCTGCGTGGGGCTGCGTGGGGCTGGATGAGCCTGTGTGAGGCTGCGTGGGGCTGCGTGGGGCTGCGTGGGGCTGGATGAGCCTGTGTGAGGCTGCGTGGGGCTGCGTGGGGCTGGATGAGCCTGCGTGAGGCTGCGTGGGGCTGCGTGGGGCTGGATGAGCCTGTGTGAGGCTGCGTGAGGCTGCGTGGGGCTGCGTGGGGCTGGATGAGCCTGTGTGAGGCTGCGTGGGGCTGCGTGGGGCTGTGTGGGGCTGTGTGGGGCTGCGTGGGGCTGCGTGGGGCTGCTTTGACAGGACTGTTCAGTAAGTAGTTCAGTACAGCTCGGCAGTCGGGCTACTGAGCCCTGCTGGTGTCTGTGACCAGCAGAGGATCAGTCACCGTTTTGTGGCCGTTTTGTGGTAAACACGGAACATGAGCAAGTTGAATAGTAAAATATGAGTTCAGAACACAATACCCACACGATAAACTGCATGTCCACCCTTCCGCTACTGGCCACGCAACGTCCACCCACCAAGGACACCACCAGCTGGGACGCCCCACATCCTGGGGCTGGACGCCCAGGCCACACGTTGATAGTGTTCATCTTAAGGTTTAACTTACACTGAATTAGAAAACCGCTTTTAAAGCGGAGTTGCAGGGCGTCTTTGTGCATTACGTCTGCATACGTCTGCATACGTCTGCAGCGCTGCTCAGGCTCCGGACTCTAATGTGCTCATTGTGTGGAACACAGGGGGGTCCAACGCGCTCGCTAGGGCTGCGGCTCCTCGTCAGACACCCCAGCGGGCAGCCTGCCATCCCAGCCAACACGGAGGCTACGTTCACCAACACGACACGGCTCCCCCTTAACACACCACTAACGGATGAAACGGCACCAGGCTAGAGCACTCGTGTCAACGCAGAGACGACTGAACAAGGGTCTGAAGGATAGCTCAGAGCACAGGGCCAGAAGGATAGCTCTGAGCACAGGGCCTGAAGGATAGCTCTGAGCACAGGGCCTGAAGGATAGCTCTGAGCACAGGGCCTGAAGGATAGCTCTGAGCACAGGGCCAGAAGGATAGCTCTGAGCACAGGGCCAGAAGGATAGCTCTGAGCACAGGGCCTGAAGGATAGCTCTGAGCACAGGGCCTGAAGGATAGCTCTGAGCACAGGGCCTGAAGGATAGCTCTGAGCACAGGGCCAGAAGGATAGCTCAGAGCACAGGGCCAGAAGGATAGCTCTGAGCACAGGGCCTGAAGGATAGCTCTGAGCACAGGGCCTGAAGGATAGCTCTGAGCACAGGGCCAGAAGGATAGCTCCGAGCACAGGGCCAGAAGGATAGCTCAGAGCACAGGGCCAGAAGGATAGCTCTGAGCACAGGGCCTGAAGGATAGCTCTGAGCACAGGGCCTGAAGGATAGCTCTGAGCACAGGGCCTGAAGGATAGCTCTGAGCACAGGGCCAGAAGGATAGCTCAGAGCACAGGGCCAGAAGGATAGCTCTGAGCACAGGGCCTGAAGGATAGCTCTGAGCACAGGGCCTGAAGGATAGCTCTGAGCACAGGGCCAGAAGGATAGCTCTGAGCACAGGGCCTGAAGGATAGCTCTGAGCACAGGGCCTGAAGGATAGCTCTGAGCACAGGGCCTGAAGGATAGCTCTGCGCACAGGGCCTGAAGGATAGCTCTGAGCACAGGGCCTGAAGGATAGCTCTGAGCACAGGGCCTGAAGGATAGCTCTGAGCACAGGGCCTGAAGGATAGCTCTGAGCACAGGGCCTGAAGGATAGCTCTGAACACAGGGCCTGAAGGATAGCTCTGAGCACAGGGCCAGAAGGATAGCTCTGAGCACAGGGCCAGAAGGATAGCTCTGAGCACAGGGCCAGAAGGATAGCTCTGAGCACAGGGCCTGAAGGATAGCTCTGAGCACAGGGCCAGCTGCGCCCCCTGGAGGCCAGGCCAAGGCGAATGTCCGTCTTCCTTAAGCATGTGGGATGTGCCTGCTGGTCCACACTGCTTGTGTTTCTCTGGAACTAATCAGCCTGCTGTGTGGGATGGCGCATCACAAAGCTTCACTCCACGTTGCTACAAAGTTGCCCACCTTTTCAGCGTCAGGCAGCTTCTCAGGCAGCTTCTCAGGCAGCTTCTCCTCCAGCTTCTCCTCCAGCGTCTCCACCGCTCTGTTAACACAGCTAAAGCTGTTAAAGCTGTCTGGTCCATACACCCTTCTGCAAAATGATAGATTTCCAGAGAAACAGGGCATTTCAGACCGGTTCTTCATCGACTTGTATTGTTGATGAAGGACCTCCGTCTGAAGCGTCCTGTATATGTACACTTTCACACACAGATGCACATTGCTAATGCTGGGGAAGCAGACCTGCACACACAGGAGTACTGCTATGCTTTAGCAGGTCCAGATCCCCTTCCTACTGGATGTGCTGCTGACTGCTGAGGTGTGAAACACTCCACTTCTATTTAAAATCGAGTTTGCGTTGAGTCACACAGTCTCCTTGTCTTTAGGAGAGTGGTAATGAAGCCACTGTGTCATTAGCACATCCATATGTGTGGCACCTGCTAAGAGGAATGTGTTGCTTTTGGGTCTTAGAGGAGAGCAGTCCAAGCTCAGCTCCGCCAGCAGCCAGTCTGGGTCTTGGCTCAGCTGACTAATTAGCCACAGCACAGACTATTGATGATTACCTGTTAATTTCCATCAGCCGTGTGGGGACAGAACCCTGACTGGGGAAAGGAATAGATGACTTCTACTGTTATACTGGTTTCAACTTCCAAAGATCCACAAAATGTGAGAATTTTTAATTGGACCGAGTGAGCAATCGAAACATTTGAAACCAATCAGCAGTGCCGATGTGAAGAGCCATCTTTTCTCACCCAGAGTTTTTCTTGATAATCTTGCTCATCGACCGCTGACCGCTGAGAGCAACACCTGAAGTCCCAGTGCTCTTCCACGCATCTCCCTCCGTCTGAGCATCACAGTCCCTCCTCGCTCTGAACTCAAAGAAAACCATCACACACTAAAAGAAAAACATTTTGAACATCCATGTGGCCCTCTCGTACAAAATGACCCACATTGTTCCAGGTGTCAGGCCTGCTGGCGTGATGAAGGTTGGACAGGGAGCTGCAGAAGCTACACAGAATTTTGATACTTGTGAGGTGGCACTGTCTCCTCTTCCCACTCTGACACTGAGAGACAGACACTGAGAGGAGAGACAGACACTGAGTGGGAGGTGAACAGCACCATGCCTGGCACCCAGCCATAGCCTTGCTCTCTCCCTCTCCCTGGCCTGTGAGAGAGGCAGTCGTGGACACACAGTCCACAGCACATTTATCTGACACTGGAGTGATCAAAGCAGAACACAATTTACTCTTAAATAAGACATAAACTGGTGCTTAGATCCTCTGATGCACAAACTTTTTGAAGAAGCCTGGAGGATTTTTTGGTATTTCTGTATGGTGGTTTGTGGCATCCAAAAAGGTGTTCATGGCGACGCCCCCTGTGATACTTACACACCTGAAGCAGCAGGTCCAAGTTTCATTCAGTAGAAGTCCAATGAACTATTAGCATACAAACAAGTGTCAAATCACAGGTCACAACAGGTCCCATCATCCCTGTCCCAGTACCCGTAACTGCCCCAGTCTCCATCATCCCTGTCCCAGTACCCATAACCACCCCAGTCCCCATCATCATCCCTGTCCCTGTCCCCATAACCGCCCCAGTCCCCATCATCATCCCTGTCCCAGTACCCATAACTGTCCCAGTCCCCATCATCATCCCTGTCCCAGTACCCATAACTGTCCCAGTCCCCATCATCATCCCTGTCCCAGTCCCCATAACCGCCCCAGTCCCCATCATCATCCCTGTCCCAGTACCCATAACTGTCCCAGTCCCCATCATCATCCCTGTCCCAGTACCCATAACTGTCCCAGTCCCCATCATCATCCCTGTCCCAGTACCCATAACCATCCCAGTCCCCATCATCATCCCTGTCCCAGTACCCATAACCATCCCAGTCCCCATCATCATCCCTGTCCCAGTACCCATAACTGTCCCAGTCCCCATCATCATCCCTGTCCCAGTACCCATAACTGTCCCAGTCCCCATCATCATCCCTGTCCCAGTACCCATAACCATCCCAGTCCCCATCATCATCCCTGTCCCAGTACCCATAACCATCCCAGTCCCCATCATCATCCCTGTCCCAGTACCCATAACTGTCCCAGTCCCCATCATCATCCCTGTCCCAGTCCCCATAACTGTCCCAGTCCCCATCATCATCCCTGTCCCAGTACCCATAACTGTCCCAGTCTCCATCATCATCCCTGTCCCAGTACCCATAACCATCCCAGTCCCCATGCCATTCATGTCCAGAAAAGCAAATGTTCCTATTTAAAATCTGCAAGATGTCTAATTGTCTAAAGTTGATTTCACAAACCTGCATAAAAATATACTTTTTAAAATACCACATAATCTTGTTCCCAGCGATCTTTCTGGTGTAAAATACATTCTTTCTGCAATTGCACATTCTTTTGTTGATCATTCTGTGTTTGTGTTGGTGTGCTGCTGTTTTGGTTATTTTGTGAGACACTGGAGTTGTTTTTAAAGGGCTCTTTGAAACCCTGCACCCTAATGACTCTTCAGCGCTGCTTTAGAACAAGCGTGGGATTCATTAAGGGAGGAATGTCCTCCCCTGCCGCTCCACAGGCCTCCACACCACCACTCCACTACACTGAGAACAACAGGAATGCTTAGCCAACCAGAGATGGGGGTTTGGGCTTAACGCAGAGCTGAGCGCTGTTGTTTGTGATTATGGCACTGAGATGCGGGAGCAGCTCAGATCTCCCAGGGTGGCCATGTTCCAGCTAGAGCTCTGACTCTCACAGCCAATCTGTCAGCGTTCACAACCCAGTCCATCCCTCTCTCTCTCTCTCTCTCGTTCTTTTTCCCTTTCTCTCCTTCTCTCTCTGACTTTTCCCTCAGATGCTCTCACGTTCCATTTTCTACCACTCTCTGTCAGTCCCTCTTTCACACCATCTCTCTCCCTCTCTCTCTCCGTCTTTGTGCAAGCTGTCTCTTCTGAGCAGCAGAGCTCCAACTCTTCACTCAGTGCTTCTGGCCCTGTCTTATTGTGCAGCTTTTATAAGAAGCACTGTGTAGAGTCGTGCAGATGGAGGTAAGCAGTAGCAGACACAGGGGCTTCTCCACCCTGCTACTGGGTGGCCCATCCAGTGACTAATAATTTCAGCTCTGCAACATAAACACAGGACAGTCACAATCACAAGCTATCTGTTCAATGATCAAGGAGTGTGTGTGTGTGTGTGTGTGTGTGTGTGTAAAAAGCCAGAAACAAGACAGTTAGAAACAAATTAAAAGAAAGATCCAAACCACATAAGAGCATATAGCAGAACGGCCAGTGAGCGGAGCCAGGCTCAGCTGGGCCCCGCCCTCCTCTCGTTAAGAGTAATTTAGCTAATGCAGTATGACGACACACAGCACAGATCCTCCTAACGATGGCACAATGGGCCCCTCACAAACCACACAAGCCCATCCATCTCAGCCCTGATGACGGATTAGCAGCAGTAGGGAGACTATTACAGAAACCATCCCTGCAACTAACCAAAAGCTGTAGAAACAGAGGCTCACATCCACATCCATGTGCTCCCAAGAGAGGCCCATTATCATTTGCGGAGCATTGTTAACTGAATCGCATTATGAGAAGGCGGAGAGCATTGTGGAGTGGAGAGACTGCAGCAGGAAGCCCAGATGTGCCACACCAGGAATACACGTGTGTCTCACTCACTGGCTCTCTCACTCTCTCCTTCTGTCACTTGCTCTCACTGTCTCTCTCTCTCTCTCCTTTTGTCTCACTCTCGGTCCCTCACTTTCTCCCTCCATCTCTTTCTGTACTGATCGTAGCGTAGCTCACACTCATATTTACAGTATTGCTACACATACACCACATTGATTAGATTCATGGGTGTCTGGGTAACTGAGGGTAATGGGGGAGAGCGGAAGGTGTGGTAGACAGAGGAACTGTAGGAGTGGGAGAGATGCTGACGATACATCTGCTCATGCTGCCCCAAACACCTGAGGCAGGTAGGCACAGGTGTCAACCACACGCCACCATCAGAGACTGCTCAAACACACGCCACCATCAGAGACTGCTCAAACACACGCCACCATCAGAGACTGCTCAAACACACGCCACCAGTCCAAAAACATGGAGGTTAGGTAAATGGCAGTCCCTGACAAAATCTCCCTGAGTGTGTGACTGTGTCTCTTCATGTCCAATAAACACAGTTGTCTGAGTGTGTGTGTATGAATGTGTGTGTGCTTGTGTGCCCAGTGGTGGATGGTGCTGTGTCACTAGGGTCTGTCCTCTCTCCCCTTCCTGTGCCCCATTCAGGCCCCCAGGGGGCTGTGGGGTCCGGTAGAGAGCGCTGTGTGTGATTGGCTGCCGCTTCTTGCTGGTGTGTGATTGGTCGTGTAAGACTTGTACCTGTGATAAAACTGTAAAGCGACCTTGGGTATCTTGAAAGGCACTATATAAATTGAACATTCATTCATTCATTCACCATCAGTTACTGCTCAAACACACAGGCTCATCAATATAATTCACCTACACACATTACATCAGGATTATCCACCTACACACATCAAGATTATCCACCTACACACATCACATCAGGATTATCCACCTACACACATCAAGATTATCCACCTACACACATCACATCAGAATTATCCACCTACACACATTACATCAGGATTATCCACCTACACACATTACATCAGGATTAACCACCTATAAACACGACAGGGAAAACAGTGAAATGCATTCCTTTGTACAAATATCACAGTTCAGTATTAAGCCAATTGCTTGATATTTAAGATTCATCTTGGTACCTAAACTGGTAAGAAAACTGAGGTTAATATTGTTCTTTTATTGTAGAATTATATAGGGATGGTTTCTTACCATCACTAACGACCACTGTTCTTTATGAGATAACCTTTGTCCTCATTAACTATACACAGAATTTTCCATTGCTACATCTAAAAGTATAAATGTGTTCTTGATTTACAACCTTCCTAAGCACTGAATTTAATTAAATACATTCTGCAAAGAGTGTCTGTCAGACTGTTTGAAATTAAATGGGGGTTTATGATGTGCCTATGCTGCATTTCTTCTCTCCAGACTGAACTGAAGTTTACATGTCTCACGTTATTTCTCTCCGGACTGAACTGAGGTTTACATGTCTCACGTTATTTTTCTCCAGATTGAACCGAGGTTTACATGTCTCATGTTATTTCCAGATTGAAAATGACTAACTAAACCAGCTAACTGATGTACTAGCTAACTAAACCAGCTAACTGAAGTAATATATAACTAAACCAGTTAACTGATGCACTAAGGCTAATTGAACCAGTTAGACTCAATAAACTGAATAGACTAAAAAACTGTGCTGATGACCTGCACGATTTGGGTCCTGTAGCTTGTGTCTTGTGAGAACAGGGGGTGGTGCTGATCTGATTGTCAGAAGGCATCTCAGATCCTGTGGTTCTCTATGTGTATAATCTGATTGTCAGAAGGCATTTTAGGTGCTGTGGTTCTCTGCTGTGTGTATAATCTGATATTGTCATACCAGACCAGAATGCTGCCAGTGGTGACACTTCCAATGTTGCCATGGTTTCGCATGAATCTGTCAACTCCTACCATGTGTCTTCAAGAAACCGCAGAAGATGGAGGCCTTATTCTGCTTTTTAGGTTCAGATATTTGGAGTCCTGTGAACAGATCACAGTTAAAGTTTCATATACACCACACAGGTTATGGAATGTGCCATCTATACCAAAATCCATCATTTTCATCTTTTGTCTTCATCACAATCAAGTCTGTAATTGTCAAACAAGCTGATGTCATAACCAGCTCAGAGGAACTGGTCATGCTGAACACACAGAGCTGTAATCAATCAAAAGTCAACAGCGTCATCCAAAGCCAAAACCATGGGCCAAGTCAGCAGAACTCTGATGACATCATCAGACCTCTGGTGCCACTCCAGGAAGAGGAGAATAATGCTGCTAATGTATGACATCAGCTTTTCCAGCCACTTAACCCTATAGCTGCAGAGGTGAGTGACATTGGCTAGTGGCCATTCAAGCTGCCTTTGGATCCATGAGATCTGAGGATCTGAGTTAGAACACCAGGAGATTCAGAAGTAAACTACAGCTTCTGGAGTCTATCATACTCATGTTAATAAATCATTGAGTTAGACCCTGTGGATCTGTTTGAGTGAGTGCTGACATGAATGACACATTCTTGCCCCACAAGAAAGGACAATATGGACGTCATAATGTGGTTGTAGTTGTGCTAGACGTCTACAGCACAAAAACCCTCTCATTTCATTAGTCAGTTTTCGACTCGAGACATTTCAAAGCAACTGTTTTACCCATATGTCTTTTTCACTGTCCAAGTGCTTTGACACAATTACATCTTTAATTTCTAAGCACTCAGTACATTTGTAGTATCTTTTGTGCAATTAGCTAATCAGTACATTTGTGGTATTATTTATTTAATTAGCTTGTCTGAAACACTGCTCTGGGAGTAGGTGCCAAGTATTTTAGCGCGAATTTAACCCAGTCTAGCACAATCTAAACCTCCTCTAATGTGATTCCAATCCAGTCTTGTGTGAATTAAACACTGTCTAGTGTGATTTAAATTCATACTAATATTATTTAAACCCAGACTATCATGATTTAAACAGTCTAGTATGATTTAAACCCAGTCTAGTATGAAGCCTAACCCCAGTCTAGCATGATTTAAACCCACTCTACTGTGATTGAACTTGTGTATCAAATTTTAAACCCAACTCATTGCTCAGAACTAGAGTGATATAAACCCAACTCACTGATAAGAACTAGCGTGATATAAACCCAACTCACTAATCAGAACTAGAGTGACAATGCTGTCTATTTTCAGTTCACTCTCTCTATATCGTACATTACATTGATCATCTGCACATGCACAAAATCAATACCTGCAGTACGAGTGCATGAGGTAGAGTCGTCACAGAGGGAAGAGCTCAGCACACATTCAGCACATTATTCCCTCGTGATTACACAAGGTTCATCTCCAAACGCACCAGTGCTGACAGAAATCTCCCCATCACACAATGACATGTCTATTCAGAAGTGAATATTCTGCACTTTTAGCAGTAAAAATAAACCTGGAATTTTGGCTCAGGGCTTAAATTGAGATGTCAGGGGCGAAGAATCCATTTATCGCCCTCAACATTTCCATTTAAGAATGACTGGAGTGATGAATGTAATACTGTGCAGATGGCCTCAGTACAGCTGACTACCCAAAAGCAGCATTTATCAGTAATTTCTGGGGGAGTCATTTCTCCTGCCACACTGGTGTAGTGGGAACCATGTCCTGTGCTTCTGCCTGCTGGCTGTAGCTGGGGCTGTGGGGTTTAGCCTCTCCGATCTCCACCTGGGGGGGTGGGGTTTAGCCTCTCCGATCTCCACCTGGGGGGGTGGGGTTTAGCCTCTCCGATCTCCACCTGGGGAGGTGGGGTTTAGCCTCTCCGATCTCCACCTGGGGGGGTGGGGTTTAGCCTCTCCGATCTCCACCTGGGGGGTGGGGTTTAGCCTCTCCGATCTCCACCTGGGGGGGGGTGGGGTTTAGCCTCTCCGATCTCCACCTGGGGAGGTGGGGTTTAGCCTCTCCGATCTCCACCTGGGGGGGGTGGGGTTTAGCCTCTCCGATCTCCACCTGGGGAGGTGGGGTTTAGCCTCTCCGATCTCCACCTGGGGCTGTGCGATATGCACAGGACTCGCTTCAGCTCATGCCATAACACACATCTGCTGTCCAAAGAAGAGTCCAGAGCAGGGGAATGCAGAGCAGGGGGCAGCTGCATCACAGCTGGTCAGCTCTGGACCCCCAGCAGGCCCGTGGCCCCTGAGGCACACAGCACACATGGAGACCTGAAAGACTGGGTCACGCACCGGGCTCCGTGTTCTACTCCGTGTTCCGCAGGCTGATTAATGCAGCATCATACACTGGGAGTGTCTGTGGGGTGTAATGCAGTATTCCCACACTTCATATATGAAGTACGGTCTCCTCATTAAACAGTATCCTTACATATGCTCGCGCACACACACACACACACTTACTGCTGATGAGCTGCTCTAGTGTCCCTGCCTGTGTGTGTGTGGACTGGGGGCAGAGGGTGGTAGCGAAACAGAGAGAAAGACTCTGAGAGACACTGGCAGATAGAGAGAATGAACAAGAGAGAAAGAAAGAAATGATAGAGAAAGAGAGAGAGATGAGCAGTAAGGGGTGGGAGGCTTTATCAGGGAAATGAGCAGATGTGAAGGCGGGAGGGTATTGATCCACACGGCCCAGAGCAGCTCACATCAGCCTTCACATATTTATATATGTAAGTGTCACAGCTCCCATGGAGAAGGAGAGCAGAGGAGAGGAGAGGTGGAGGAGAGGGGAGGAGGAGAGGAGAGGTGGAGGAGAGGGGAGGAGGAGAGGAGAGATGTCTTGGGTCCCAGGCCCAGACCTACATGCTGCTCAGTTCAGCTTAAAGATCAAGACCCCTCCCTCACTGACCCCTCCCTCTCTTACTCCTCCCTCACTGACCCCTCCCACACTGACCACTCCCACACTGACCCCTCCCTCACTGACCCCTCCCTCACACCTACTTGGTAGTACATCACTTGGTATGGTAGAGTTCTGATTACAAATGTGCTCTGTAGATGTGGTTTGGGCTGTGACTGTCTGTGTAGATGTGGTTTGGGCTGTGACTGTGTCTCTGTGTGGAAATATTAACCAAATATATCAATGCAGAGAGCCATGTGATTTCTTTCAGACATCTTGAGAATGTGTGTATGTGAGAAACACGTGCCTGCAAAACTTCTTCAAAAGCAGAACAAAGCTTAAAGAAATACTCAGTCATCAACACAAGCTTACAGCAAACGGTCAACAACACAAGCTTACAGCAAATTTACATTTACATTTACGGCATTTAGCAGACGCCCTTATCCAGAGCAACTTACAAAAAGTGCTTCATTGTTTTACTCAGAACAAAATCTCTAGCTAGTTAGTTTAGGCTAAAATCAGGAAGAAACTTTAAGCAAAGATATTATTAGATACAGTCAGTATGGACGCCTAGATATACTCAAATATATACTGAAAAAACCCTACTTAAAAGATAAAAGCAAGAAAAGTCATTACAGTCACAAATATTTAATAAATGCTAGTGTAGTAAAATTTAATTTAAGTGCTCTTGAAACAGATGTGTCTTCAGTCTTCGCTTAAAAACAGCCAGAGACTCTGCCATTCGGACACTCAGGGGAAGTTCGTTCCACCACTGAGGTGCCAGAACTGAAAAAAGTCTGGATGCATGTTTGTTTTTTTGGTCAACAACACAAGCTTACAGCAAACGGTCAACAACACAAGCTTACAGCAAACAGTCAACAACACAAGCTTACAGCAAACACTGTCAACAATACGAGCTTACAGCAAACACTGTGTCAACAACACAAGCTCGCTGCAAACACTATGTCAACAACACAAGCTTACAGCAAACACTATGTCAACAACACAAGCTTACAGCAAACACTAAGTCATCAACACAAGCTTACAGTAAACAGTCAACAACACAAGCTTACAGCAAACAGTCAACAACACAAGCTTACAGCAAACACTCAGTCAATACGCTGAGTATGTGTTTTATAGAAGAGTGAATGAAATTCCCAAAACAAGAAGCATTTGTCGATGTGTGCACTACAGGCCTGACTGGGGAAGATTCTGAGGAAGACTGAGGAAGATGGGACACTGAATGGACATTTGAATAAATGCTAAAAACCATCAGTTAACTATGGATTGTTATTTTGTCCAATTATGTATGAACTCCATTAATGTGTGAGGAGAGCCATCTACCATTGTGACATTTTGTAAATCTACCAATTTTCTGAAATTCTGTGTGGATCCTAAAATGAGATCTCATCTGTTATATACGCAAATAAGAAACATACAAAACATTTTATAGGTCTGTCTTTACAAGCCAAACCAGAACCAAACCAAATTAATCAAATCACTGATGGGAAAAGTAACGGAGATGCTGAAACACACACACTACCACACAAACTAAACACACACACTACCACACAAACTAAACACACACATACAGGCCTTACTGAAATGCAGAATTTCAGAATTGGTAGTTTATTAACTGCTGTGTTCTGGATCATTGTCATGTAATATGATTCAGCCTCTGTTGAGTTTGGGACACACCATCACTTTTTGCTCAGTGCATGTCTGAAACAGCCTGTGTGTGTGTGTGTGTGTGTGTGTGGAGGTGTGTGTGTGTGTGTGTCGGGAGAGGGGAGAGAGGGAGAGGGGGGGCTGGCGGAAGGCCACAGATGGCCTGAACAGTATCAGTGTATTTTAACCTGATTGGACAGAATGGGCACGTTTTGCGAGATCTTCCAGTAAATGTCACTGGGTTTAGCGTTCCTCTCATCCTCAAACATACAGATACAGTGGAGGGAAACACACACCAAACACACCAACTGTAGATAGACATTACAAGGACACACAAACATACACACACAAGGCACAAAAACCACAGACAGCATTCATACGCACGCACAGTGATGAGAATGACCCCAGAGGGGTGAGGCGTGACTGGGCTGCAGGTTGGGGCTGTGATGTCGTTTTTGTTACAGTGATACGTGTGGCGTAAATGTGAGTGTGATGGACTGTGATAATGGACGCTATAAATAACTGTACCCATCTGCTCCTCTTGGTGTGTGTGTGTGTGTGTGTGTAAGTCCTGCACATGCAGCACAGCCCATGACACACACCTCCTTCCCCTCCTACAGGTGGGGTTACTACCGACGCCACTTTGCACACATGTACAGCTCATACGTGCCCAGGCTCACACCACTTTAGGGCTAAACCTGCGTTGAGAAACCTGATCCTAATCAGTGGCTGCCAATCCCTTCAGCGTGGCGTTAGAGCAGGAAACACTCAACTCTGAAGCTCAGATGGGTCTGAGATACAGTGTGCACCTGTGGCAGGGCTACTGATGAGGGACATGATGTAGTAACAGGGTCCTGTGTGTCACCTGGACGTTTTGTCCCGTTAAATTCCAGCAGGTGCTGAACATTGTGGTGCATCTTCATCCACTTTGAATGAGGTCAGCAGTCTAGCTGCAGTTTCATAGCATTACTGTGTGTCCCAGCAGCATCATCCCAGGAAGGGTCACGTGTACCACGCCAGGAAGCGTCACGTGTACCACGCCAGGATGGGTCACGTGTACCACGCCAGGAAGAGTCACGTGTACCACTCCAGGATGGGTCACGTGTACCACGCCAGGAAGAGTCACGTGTACCACTCCAGGATGGGTCACGTGTACCACGCCAGGAAGGGTCACGTGTACCACGCCAGGAAGCGTCACGTGTACCACGCCAGGAAGCGTCACGTGTACCACGCCAGGAAGGGTCACGTGTACCATGCCTGGATGAGTTACATGCTCTTTCTGGACCTTTGTTGCTTTTGTTGAAGCCTTGTAGTTTGGGGTGTAACTGCTGAATCAGAGAGGATATTGGTTTCTCTGTCTCTGTCTCACATGCACACACACACACACACACACACACACAAACGCACGCACGCACACTGAAGTGGAGGTCTCTGCTGAGACAGCATTGTGTAACAGAATGCCAGGAACAGCAGTTTCCTGAGAAGCCAAGAGCAGCAAAACACACAAAAGACTGTGGCAGCGTCAGGAACACCAGGAATCTCATTAATACCATAATGTCAATAACATCAGGAATGTCAGTGATGCTAAAGGCAGTCGGTCCATTTCCTCAGTTCTCAGACCTACAAGATGTTCAACTAAAACTTTACCACAAAACATACAAATTGGCATAATACTCACCAGATGCCAGAACATCACTACCCGAGTCCCTCAGGGGTCATCAAAAGGTCCACACTGTCCCCACAGGGTGGTTCTGACACAGGTCCACACACTGTCCCCACAGGGTGGTTCTGACACAGGTCCACACACTGTCCCCACAGGGTGGTTCTGACACAGGTCCACACAGTGGTTCTCACAAGGACGGTGTCACCGAGTGGTGCTGTTGTGCAGTAGACACTGCAGAAAGAATGCAGTGCTCCACAGAACCAGGGCAGCCACAGAGACGGACAGAGAGATGGTTACAGTGTTACGTTACACCAAGCAACTGAACCTGGAGAAGAGGAACAGAAGATTATGGGCTGAACACGAAGACGGACTCAGGAGCCGTCACGTATGACCTCGAGCCTCGAATCTCTAGAGCTGGAATGTAACATGATTGTTGACAGGATTAATAAACCAATTCTGAAAAAAGAAAAATCACAGAAATCATAAAGTCTGAAAATGTCATGAATGCCAAAGGACTGATGTGCTCAGAGTCTCATCAAGGCCCTCAAACAGCTGCGTGACCCGAGCAGTCGTCTGTCATCGCCCTCCACACTGACCAGGGCACCTCCAGCAGTCTGCATCACACTCCAATGCCAATCTGCATATTGATAGGTCAGAGTCAGTGCAGAAATTGGTTAAGATACAACAGTAAGGCAGAGTGATAACCACGGTGATGTGGGCGTCGCCATGACAGCACTTCAGAAGCTGCAGCCAGGAGGATGTGTGCACTGAAGAACGAGACAGTGATGAACATAGCAGTGAAGATGGCAGGGAAGGCTCCAGCAGACAGCCAGTGCTCCTCACCGGGAACATCTTCACACTGGAAGAGCAGGGCTGTGTTTGGTGTCTGGTATACCGAGCGCTTCTGGGGTCTTTGGAGTGAATAGCACAGACAGTGGAAATAAATACACACATGTAGAACGTGATCAGTCACTACCTGCCTGTGTGAGGTTTCCTCCCTGTCAACCCCGTCCTGTGGGGGGGGGCCTCTCTATCATACGGTGCTGGAGTTGCCTCAGCAGCTGGACTCGTGCCGCCTGTGTCCCACGCAGCGTGTGGATCTGCACACAGACCCGCAGGGGGATCATTAAAATGAGTCCCGACGCCCAGGAGGCCTCGCATGACCCCGTCAACAGCCGCATGTCAACTGTTTTGACGTCTGCTGTCCCCAGTGCACTGTTCACCGCCTCAAGAGATTCAGTGCTGATTTAAAGAGGTGCGTTGTGGGAAATGCATAATAGGAATCTGTTCCATCTTACCCACACGGGTTGACTGGCCCCTTGTTCCTCCTGCTGTAAAGCAACCGTCCAGAATGTTTAAAGCATTAGCTACAGTTTGCATGCGGAGTCTCTCATGGCTCCCAAAATGACACTGTAATTACCACATCAAACATGGGAGGGTCCTCTGGACATTGCTAATAGGTGTCCTCCATCCTGGCGTGGACAAACACCCTGCTTTGGGGAACTGCTCCAGGAGGACTCTGATGTCTGAAAGTGTTTCAGGGGGCAGCACATAATGTGTGTCAGAGACCATGTGGTTTGGGTGTGATCTCCACAACAAAAAGGGCCTGAAATATGAGTATGGACTTCGCTTAAAGGAAGCTGTGTGTGTCTGCGTGTATAGCCGCGTGTCTGTGAAAAGCTGCGTTTCTTAAGGTTTGTGCTTCCTGTCAGGAAAATGACCGTGTTTTGCGTGTGTGTATTCAGCTGTAATGCCGAATAAGCACTTTCAGGTACAGCCAGCACCAGTCAGTGTGATCAGGCAGAAACCCACTCTAGAGTGCCCCCTACTGGGCTTTGGCCAGGCTGCTCCGTATGTGCCACAGAGCTGGTTTAATGGACTCAGACCCATGCCGGCCCCACTCAACCCTGAGGACACTGCACGCTAAAGCTAATTCAGCGTAATGATGCGGGAAAAGCTTTCATCCTGCCAGCGTGCGGCCTTCATGTAACATCTCTGTGAAACCACTGTGGTAAATATTTATGTGAAAAATACAGAGTCAGCAGTGTTAGAAGCCAAATATCTCACCATATCCACAAACTAATCCTGGATTACTGGTGTAAAGGTTCTGGAGGAAACCAGTGGAATGCAAGGAAGTGAAACAGGAAGTTTGGTAAATGGACGGCATGACAACCTGATCCTCCTACACGCCCTCATTTACAATGATGCTTGAAAATAAACCTGCAGTGCTCATATGAGGATACAGATAAAACACAGGCAAGTTAGACTGGGCTCTAGATAAGGCACATGCGAGTTAGACTGGGCTCTAGATAAGGCACATGCGAGTTAGACTGAGCACTAGATAAGGCACATGCGAGTTAGACTGGGCTCTAGATAAGGCACATGCGAGTTAGACTGAGCACTAGATAAGGCACATGCGAGTTAGACTGGGCTCTAGATAAGGCACATGCGAGTTAGACTGAGCACTAGATAAGGCACATGCGAGTTAGACTGGGCTCTAGATAAGGCACATGCGAATTAGACTGAGCACTAGATAAGGCACATGCGAGTTAGACTGGGCTCTAGATAAAACACAGGCAAGTTAGACTGAGCACTAGATAAGGCACATGCGAGTTAGACTGGGCTCTAGATAAAACACAGGCAAGTTAGACTGAGCACTAGATAAGGCACATGCGAGTTAGACTGGGCTCTAGATAAAACACAGGCAAGTTCGACTGAGCACTAGATAAGGCACATGCGAGTTAGACTGGGCTCTAGATAAAACACAGGCAAGTTAGACTGAGCACTAGATAAGGCACATGCGAGTTAGACTGGGCTCTAGGTAAGGCACATGCGAGTTAGACTGAGCACTAGATAAGGCACATGCATAAATCTGGAGTTTCAAAGTTGCTTCTGAAGTCAAGCAAGTGTTTTGAGAGCATAAAAAGCCCTAAAACATTTATCAAGAGGAGAGTGTAAAACTACAGCACATACGCGGCAGCTATCAGCAACATCTCCATTAAGGAGGAGCAGTAAGTGGAGCTTCCAAACTGATCTTGATCTGGAGAGGATTTTAAATTGTGCAAAGAAAGCAGGGAGAGATGCTGGCCACGGGTGGGGGTGGGTGGAGGGCGCTACGTCACTCACTGACGACGGCCGTCAGTTAGCAGCTCTTACACGGGAAGCCTGACAAGCAAAGTGGCTTCAGTTGCTCTCATTCATTCTCATCGAGCCTTCTGAGCAAAACCAATGAAACCCAAATCCACTTAGCCATGAAAAACGCTTCACTTTGTCCAGGGATTCTGCTGAACTCATTTAATATTGATACAGAGTCTCAGGTCCTCATGTCCCTCCCCATGGCAGAGGACAATCTGATCATTTTGGAGGAGTTGTAAACAAACCGTCTTAATTTATCAAGGCACATAAACAGCCGGTAATTACATGAAAACGTGTGTCACTGTCTCTAACGCTGTTACGTGGGCCGTCATTCTGGACCAGTTCTCCAACACTCATCCACACGTATGTTTTTACACTGAGCAGCAAAGCTCTGACCACACTGTAGTGCTCCGATCACCACAGGGAGAGTGAGGAGAAACACAAGAGATCCAGCAAATGAGCTGATCCACAGAAAACAGTAAAGACATGTTCACTCTTGTGAGATTCCTCACTCAGATGCTCCACACAAACACCCTCATACACACACACAGTATATTACAGGCCAGCTGGCCTCGTCAATCCACATATAGAACACAAACCCAGAAGTCTCGGCTGTGCTGGGGAGGCATCGGTCCCGTGCAGATCAGGGGGATAATAACGCTACCTCAAAAATGACTATAAATACACACCAGTCTGGTTTACAGCATGGAAAAACAGAAAGAACTACGGTCAAAATGTTCAACTCCTACAACCCAGTGATCTGAGACTCTCTATAAAGCAGCAGTCTGAGAACTTCTCAACAAACTTTGAGAAGCTCCCTGTTGCCCAAGAACGCAAGACTCTCTCCATACCACAGAGGCATAAGCAAATCTCACTGAAGCACAGAGATCTGAGTCTAGAACACCTGACAAGTACAAAGAACGCACCAGCACAGAGAACAAGAACAGAGAACATACTAGCACAGAGAACGCACCAGCACAGAGAACAAGAACAGAGAACACACTAGCACAGAGAACACACCAGCACAGAGAACAAGAACAGAGAACACACCAGCACAGAGAACACACTAGCACAGAGAACGCACCAGCACAGAGAACAAGAACAGAGAACACAGAGAACACACCAGCACAGAGAACAAGAACAGAGAACACACCAGCACAGAGAACACACTAGCACAGAGAAAACACCAGCACAGAGAACAAGAACAGAACACACCAGCACAGAGAACACACCAGCACAGTGAAAAAGAACAGAGAACACACCAGCACAGAGAACACACCAGCACAGAGAACAAGAACAGAACACACCAGCACAGAGAAAACACTAGCACAGAGAAAACACCAGCACAGAGAACAAGAACAGAACACACCAGCACAGAGAACACACTAGCACAGAGAAAACACCAGCACAGAAAAGAAGAACAGAGAACACACCAGCACAGAGAAGAACAGAGAACACACTAGGACAGAGAGGACACCAGCACAGAGAACAACAGAGAACACACCAGCACAGAGAACACACCAGCACAGAGAACACACTAGCACAGAGAACAACAGAGAACACACCAGCACAGAGAACAACAGAGAACACACTAGCACAGAGAAAACACCAGCACAGAGAACAACAGAGAACACACTAGCACAGAGAACACACCAGCACAGACAAGAACAGAGAACACACCAGCACAGAGAAGAAGAACAGAGAACACACGAGCACAGAGAAAACACCAGCACACCAGCACAGAGAACAAGAACAGAGAACACACCAGCACAGAGAACAAGTACAGAGAAAACACCAGCACAGAGAACACACCAGCATAGAGAACAAGTACAGAGAACACACCAGCACAGTGAACAAGAACAGAGAACACACCAGCACAGAGAACAAGAACAGAGAACACACCAGCACAGAGAACACACCAGCACAGAGAACAAGAACAGAACACACCAGCACAGAGAACACACTAGCACAGAGAAAACACCAGCACAGAGAACAAGAACAGAACACACCAGCACAGAGAACACACTAGCACAGAGAAAACACCAGCACAGAAAAGAAGAACAGAGAACACACCAGCACAGAGAAGAACAGAGAACACACTAGGACAGAGAGGACACCAGCACAGAGAACAACAGAGAACACACCAGCACAGAGAACACACCAGCACAGAGAACACACTAGCACAGAGAACAACAGAGAGCACACTAGCACAGAGAACACACCAGCACAGAGAACAAGAGAGAACACACTAGCACAGAGAAAACACCAGCACAGAGAACAACAGAGAACACACTAGCACAGAGAACACACCAGCACAGAGAAGAACAGAGAACACACCAGCACAGAGAAGAAGAACAGAGAACACACGAGCACAGAGAAAACACCAGCACACCAGCACAGAGAACAAGAACAGAGAACAAGTACAGAGAAAACACCAGCACAGAGAACACACCAGCATAGAGAACAAGTACAGAGAACACACCAGCACAGAGAACAAGTACAGAGAACAAACCCGCACAGTGAACAAGAACAGAGAACACACCAGCACAGAGAACAAGAACAGAGAACACACCAGCACAGAGAACACACTAGCACAGAGAACACACAGCAGCAGAGAACACAGCAGCAGAGAACACAGCAGCAGAGAACAAGAACAGAGAACACACTAGCACAGAGAACAAGAACAGAGAACACACGACCACAGAAAACACACCAGCTCAGAGAACACACTAGCACAAAGAATACACCAGCAAGAGAACAAGAACAGAGAACACACTAGCACAGAGAACAAGAACAGAGAACACACCAGCACAGAGAACACACTAGCACAGAGAAGAAGAACAGATAACACGAGCACAGAGAAAACACCAGCACACCAGCACAGAGAACAAAAACAGAGAACACACCAGCACAGAGAACAAGTACCGAGAACACACCAGCACAGAGAACACACCAGCATAGAGAATAAGTACAGAGAACACACCAGCACAGAGAACACACCAGCACAGAGAACAAAAAAAGAGAACACACTAGCACAGAGATAACACCAGCACACACCAGCACAGAGAACACACCAGCACAGAGAACAAGAACAGAGAACAAGAACAGAGAACACACCAGCACAGAGAACAAGTACAGAGAACACACCAGCACAGAGAACAAGTACAGAGAACACACTAGCACAGAGAAAACACCAGCACAGAGAACACACCAGCACAGAGAACAAGAACAGAGAACACACCAGCACAGAGAACACACTAGCACAGAGAACAAGTACAGAGAACACACCAGCACAGAGAACAAGTACAGAGAACACACCAGCACAGTAACACTGTGACCCCACATGCTCATCCACATAACACTGTGACCCCCCCACTAACACAGAGACAACACACATCTCCTCAGCCACTAACACTGTGAGCCACACATCTAGTCACCCACTGAGCACAGACAGGGCTATCAATGCCAAATGAACCTTAATGCATCCACAGTAATATTTTAAAAGGTATGAGCCTTGCACTTATTGCAGAGCTAGCAGCGTTTTACAAACACACACACACACGGTTTTGTGTGGGGACTTAATAGTCATAAGTGTGGCTGTATTCCCCCTCTGAATGTGCTCACTAAGCCATGGACGGAGCTCCTGGAGATGCACTCCTGCCAGCACAGCTAATGTAATTAAAGCATGAACTCTTTCCAGAATGGATTCTGCTCCGCCATGCTGGTGCGCTTGCGTACCATGAAACTGCTCACGCTGAAAGCCCAGCTCACAGGTCACGGCCAGCAGGCTCCCGGGCACAGAGGGGAAGCGAATGCCTTCATTACCTCAGTGCTAAGCAAACAGTCTGAGCTTTCCATGTGAAGGCAGAACTGGCAGCTGTGTGAGCGCAGTAGAGACGGCTGGAGCTGTTCCACCGCGCCACTCTGGCCCTGCACACCTCCCCCAGACGAGGGCTCCTCAGAGAGGGCTTAAGCTCACAGATCAATCGAAATAATGAATATGTTTATGTAGCAGATCAGTCACTGCTGCCAGCTTCCTTCACAGCTCACATGAGGAAATTAAAGGGGAAGAACAAAGAGCTGGACAGAGCTGCACAGAGCTGGACAGAGCTGGACAGAGCTGCCTTGGGCTCAAATATTCAAATGTTCAAATATTACAGGGCCAGCAGAGGAGGAAGCAGAAGTTGGGCTGAGGTTTAGAAGCTGTGCTGAGTCTAATCACCTGAATGAATGAGATGGGTATTGATTTGTTTACATTAGCATTTCGAGCCTCGGACGGTCATTGATTTTGCGGGACTAAAAACATCTCTGAGGTCCGTTTCAATTTGCATATAGCAGTCACTAGGTTATTGGGTGCTTGTACTGCGTCTGCAGGCTTCAGGGCATGAGCACTACACTACTGTGACCACACTACATGGACATGTTTGAGAGCTACAACATGAGGCTGAACTGAAGACAACACTGCAGATCCTTCAACATTACTCATTCAAAGATCAACATCATCTCAAACATTCAAAGGTGAGCAGCAAAGCCCAGACAGGCCATCTGGGGTACGGGCTTGGGTTAGGGGTTAGGGCTAGGTTTAAGGGTTAAGGCATCTGGGGCGCTGGTTCCAGCTTGCTCAGTGTTACTGTTGAGTAGAGTGGAGCAGTGTGCAGTAGAGTGCAGTAGACTGGAGTAGAGTCAAAATGTAAACATCTATGAACATTATAAATGCAGTAAATCTTATTTAAAATCAAACGAATGTGGATGGTTGTAACAATCCAATCAAAATGATGAGAAAGATGATGCAGAAATGGAGCAGATAGCAGGTTTAACCAAAACATCACTCACACTGGCAAATGCTATATAGAAGTCTGACAGTCTGATAACATGAAATAAAATCAAATGAACCAATATGTGACAAAACCTTCATGAAATTTTAACTGATGTTTTAATCAAAATAGTAAAATTATGATAAGCCAAAATGCACCCAAATGGCAAGACACTGGAGACTGAGCAAACTGTCCTGTGAATAAATGATAAGGGTGGAGAACAGGACATGAAGAAGGAAACAGGACCACTGGGTCTTCACTGGACAAAGTCCTTCCTGCTGGACAAAGTCCTTCCTGCTGTCCTCCATGGCTGTTTGAACTGAGACACACAGCTGTGCAATATCAATACATCTCATCATTTCTCTCAGTAAAGGCACTAACGTTATTACTGCGTCAGCGGAAAATCCAGGAGACTCATTATCAAGTATTTATGTGTGACATTATTATTTCATTATGATTATTTCATTCCAAGCATTAATATCCTCTGTGAGTTCCCCAGCAGCTGGTCCCCAGCAGATAACCAGTAAACGTTTGCAATAATGTCCTGCTGTCTGCGCACGAAGACGTGCTTTATAGAAAACATTACATATTCTGAAACAGTCACTAAAATGCTGGAATCTTGTGCCGTTATGTGCCAAGAACCCCAGAGGGATGAAGGTTCCACCCTTATATGACTAACTTAAAGCAGACGAGCTACTGAAAGCTGACATAAATAAATGGCTCCTCTGCAGAGAGATCACCCTGCACTGCTCACACACAGACAGATCAAGCAGCGTTACGCTGCAGTCAGGGGCACCTGTGCTGTGTGGGCCCTGCTAATGAAATTACTGGTGGGTGGGTTGATCTACAGAGCAGGTCATGGGAGACACTTACACATCAATTAAAACCACATGCTATCATACGCTGTTCCTGTCATTATTTATTAAACCATTACACTAATTGCTATTGTTTCTATGACTGCGATTTTTCAAATCTCCTCATGCGTTTAACAGGTTAATCTCCGAATCTTGGGCAGGCAAGTGTCGTCCCCCCCCGGAGATAAAGCCCCAAGCACAGAGACATTCATTAGCAATCACAGGAATCCAAAGGTCATTGAAAGGTCACTCCACTACGACCATACCATTTGTGCACCATCGTGATGTGGCCGCTCTTGGAATGGAGCGATCATTACCTGTACCCCACCAAGAGTTCACAGCCTAATTACAGGCCTCAGTAAAGCACAGAGACTCATTAAAACCACTTCATCCTTCTCAGGTGAGCTTCACTGAAAATATTCTGCTTTAGCAAACATCAGTCATAAGATTCTTTATTCGTCTGATAAAAAGCACCACCCCCATCACCAGCACCACACCCGTAGCACCACCGCCAGCACTCATGTCATTAGGTGTAGTTGTAGTCTTTCCTGCATTTATACGGTTTATCTTCAGAGTGGCTCTGAGTGGAGAGCCTGGTGAGAACTGCTACTGTCTCACAGCAGATGGAAGTTCAAATGTGTCACCTTTCTTCCCAACCACACACTCTCTCCATGGTACATCCAACCACACACTCTCTCCATGGTACATCCAACCACACACTCTCTCCATGGTACATCCAACCACACACTCTCTCTATGGTACATCCAACCACACACTCTCTCTATGGTACATCCAACCACACACTCATGGTCCCATCCGGACCATGGGGGTCTGGATGCTGACCCAGCAGGACCATCCAGTACTCTGCCTCTAGCCAACATGGCTTGGCTATTCACTTAGCATAAAAGTGTTAATTCTTCAAATGCATGTTCCAAACATGGTGTATCATATCCAGTTTGTAGTGATGACGTTACAGTGTCATTAGGCCTGGTTATTTAGTGCTAGAGAATACATCAATACATGAATACATTAGCAGGCACCGAGGGGTCAGAGGGCATGTGTCTGCTCAACCTCCCAGCACACGAGCTCAGACGAGCTCACAGACGAGCTCACGGGATTCCTCATATGGAAATAAAGCACATGGTCTCACACATCACATTTATGATCCTCCTTCCATGGTTTCTGCTTTAGTCTTGACCTTCAACCTCATATCCAGGTCATATCCTGTCAGCACAAGCTATGTTTGTACTCTGGTGTCTCTATGCACAACCTACCAACAGATACAGCACAGCGGGTTATTTAAAGACCAAGCAAGGACCCAGAGAGCTTTACAGAGCTGGAGAAAGTGCAGTATGCAGATTTCTACTGGTGTAAGCAAAGTTCTCAACACCAAACACCAACTCTCCCGAGCAGGGGTTCTGTTGTCAGTAACACATCACCATAAGCCAGCGGCTCCTGCTGAGGTCACACTGTGACTTCCAAGAGGTCAGGGGTCATCAGGAGCTCCTCTTTGCAAAGGACCCTCGGTGCCCAATTCACCGCCCTGGCCACTTACCTTCTGCACAGCACCGACAGAACTGCGACAGTAGAGCAGACTGCAGGAGGGGGGCAGCAGGGGGGCGGGAAGGGGGCAGGAGGGGGCAGCTGTACTCCACCCCAACGTTCAGCTCTCCTCCACCCCAGCGTTCAGCTGTCCTCCACCCCAGCGTTCAGCAGTCCTCCACCCCAGAGTTCAGCTCTCCTCCACCCCAGCGTTCAGCTCTCCTCCACCCCAGCGTTCAGCTGTCCTCCACCCCAGCGTTCAGCAGTCCTCCACCCCAACGTTCGGCTGTCCTCCACCCTAGCGTTCAGCTGTCCTCCACCCCAACTTTCAGCTGTCCTCCACCCCAGAGTTCAGCTCTCCTCCACCCCAGAGTTCAGCTCTCCTCCACCCCAACGTTCAGCTGTCCTTCAGCCCTCATCCTCATGGTTGCCGTGGGGAGCAGCTCTAACTGTTTAGTGCAGCACACGACCCCCCAGCAGGTGCTGCAGTTAAAGGCAGACGCAGCGTCCGCGGACCGAGTATGTGTTTCTCACATTAGTTGCTGTGGGGTGCATTAACTATTAATGCTGAGTGGTGCTACCCACAGCGCCATGACGACACATCTGCAGTGTGAGCAAGCCAGGACAAAGAAAAGAGAGATTTAAAAATTATCTCAGCGTATATTAGTACACCCCAAATAATCTCATTTTATATTAGTACATTCCAAATAATCTCAGTTTATATTAGTACACTCCGAACAGCCTTCTGTGTGCAGCATACAGAGAGCAGACTCCTTTATCCAATCAGTGCTGCTGTGAGAACAACACATACTTTGGCATGTGAGGCTGAAAGTCAGAAAGAATCTTCCAAACCACAAACTGCATCTGTGTCGCTCTGCAGAGAACCAGCTCCACAACCTCTATCCATGGTTATACACACACGGTAATGTATTTACATCATTTCCTTGGTTCTACACACACAGTAATGACCCCATCAGCAAAACGGGTGTAGAAGGTTTGGATGGAGGTTTAAAGGTGGATGTTAAGGGTGTAAGTTTGAGAGTTTTGCCTTGTGTCCAGGGCAGATTTTCCTGTGCAGAGGCAACATGCTGGATGTCATAAGGCAGGAGGAGAGCAGAGGGGTTCCTGAGACCATCCTCTCACCCTCAAACATCCACCTGTCCTTTAACCTTGATCGAAACCCTCGACCTCAGCAGCACGCTATTCTTCATCAAACTGCAACTAGACTTCACAGCGAGCTACGCCTGCATCACAGCGAGCTACGCCTGCATCACAGCGAGCTACGCCTGTCTGTCTGCCCAACTCACGGACATGCACCCTTGGCTTTTCTCTTATTGGATTCCTCTCCATGTCAAACATCTCAGTGTCAGCAGACCAACACAGCAGACGGTGGTGTCAGTTACTCTCTCCTCGTCCACATTCTTCTACTGCTGGCGGCGGGAGGTGAGGGGTGTGGAGAGGCCCAAACACGCTGTGTGTGTGTGTGTGGAGAGACATCCCAGCACAACGTCACTCCCCCCACACACCTTGTTAGGGCTGTACTGTTTGAAGCTACCTCCAGGCCCTGCGCAGCTCTGACAACCTCTTGATTTATTGGAGTCTCTGTTCTCTGGGTTTCATCTTCGTCTTTCAATTGACATTATCAAGCTGTTTCTACGAGGGAAGCCCAGACTCTGATCTTTAAGCTCAACGGTCTTCTCCACTCCGCTCTTGTTAGGCAGTTCGTTTAAGAGCAGCAGGACTAGCCGGGCGGGAGGTGTTCGGGAGGAAGGGCTCCTGGGAGGGGCAGTCAAATATTATTTCACACTAAATGTTTCCTGCTTAACCTGTAATATGACACTCAGTTGTCTGGTCCATTTCTAGTTTAATGGGCAAAATGTCTTGTATGAACCATAGTCAATTTATACAAGTCTGTTCAGTGTTCTTGTATAGCAGCATGTAGTAAATTAAACCCATTTCTGATCTATTGCTGAGTGAAAATGGTAATACATGATCACAAAGCACATTTTACCTATGGCACACTAAAACTTTGTATATTAGGTTCTTTCATTAGGTTCAGAATAGCAAAGTTTCCTACCACACTAGTAAAGATTCCACCAGCACTGTCGCTCCTGAGCCCAGCCTTTAGAGGGCGCTTAAGAGTACTGCGTTATGAAAGTTCCGTTTCCACACAGCACTCCCTGCAGAAATATAGTGAAAGAAAGGAGCCGTTAGTTTTAACGTTTGTAGTATTTAGATCCTACTAGATTCTAGACGCATTAAAGTCTGTTTTACATATTCAACTGAGGAACATTTGTTTTGAATGATTGTTGGGTCGTTTAACTGATTGTTTATGGCCATTATATATGTAGCTATATTTTTTCTTATATGTTTTTTTAAGGTTTCTTATGTTTTGCAGGGTTCACTGCTTCATTATGACTGGACGGGCAAAAAAAATCATAGAACGACAGAAATGCTTCAGACTGGAGGAGCATGTGTACAGCTGCAGCACACACACACACACACACACACACACACACACAGACACACACACACACACACCTCCACGCGTGGCTGAGCAAACACTACTGTGTGCTCTCCACTTCGCACGGAGAAAAGCAGAAAAGCAGAGTTTCAACAGACGTCCACACCACAGGGGTCTACACATAGACCACCATTCACCACAGACAGGGGGGGGGGGTCTATACATAGACCACCATGCACCACACACAGGGGGGGGGGGGGGTCTATACATAGACCATCATTCACCACACACAAAGGGGGGAGGGTCTACACATAGACCACCATTCAGGGCCTAGCCGAAACCTTTAGGAGACGGACATTTCTCCTGCAGAGACTCAGACATTTGATCAGTGTGAGATTATCATCTTTTCGTTTCCTAAGAGACGGCAAATTTCGCACGCCATGATTGCACCAGCTCAAGGTGAAAGGTCACGTCGCCGGGGGAGACCAAATAGAACAGCACCTCTGAAGAACACCAACGTGATGCATGTCCTGCGTTAGTGTTTGCTCAGATCACACTGAACTTGAGAACTGACAAACAGACCATAAACATGGCTCCATTTCCTGTGAGCACTCCAAATTAGGACTTATTAATACTGCATTATCAGATCTGTAATGTGGTTATAATATTATAATGTGTCACATTTGTTTTTTTATTTTTGTATAAACAGTTAAACTGCAATGTGCTTCAATTACACTTTATTCATGTAGGCATTTTCACTGATGCTATATTATAGCATTATATACTAATATTATAATGCTTTATATCATCATTTTAATTTTTTAAATACATTTTAATTAAAATATATTGCTAAATAAACAGAAGAAATGTTCACATGCTCAAACAATGTCACACGAGGTTTAAAGAGTTTTACAAAGTCTCACGTATGTTATTCCAGGGGCTCAATAAATGAAATTGAATTAATGTATTATTGTAAATTATATAATCCATCACAGTGTTTCCTTGTAGATTATGCCAGTGCTTACTTTTTCTACACCCACAACCACACCCACAACAGCAACCACATCACACCCACACCACGGCCACACCACAACCACACCCACAACAGCAACCACATCACACCCACCCACACCATGGCCACACCCACACCAGTACCCACACCACACCCACACCACGGCCACACCACAGCCACACCCACAACAGCAACCACATCACACCCACACCATGGCCACACCCACACCAGTACCCACACCACACCCACACCACGGCCACACCACAACCACACCCACAACAGCAACCACATCACACCCACACCATGGCCACACCCACACCAGTACCCACACCACACCCACACCACGGCCACACCACAGCCACACCCACAACAGCAACCACATCACACCCACACCATGGCCACACCCACACCAGTACCCACACCACACCCACACCACGGCCACACCACAGCCACACCCACAACAGCAACCACATCACACCCACACCATGGCCACACCCACACCAGTACCCACACCACACCCACACCACGGCCACACCACAGCCACACCCACAACAGCAACCACATCACACCCACACCATGGCCACACCCACACCAGTACCCACACCACACCCACACCACGGCCACACCACAGCCACACCCACAACAGCAACCACATCACACCCACACCATGGCCACACCCACACCAGTACCCACACCACACCCACACCACGGCCACACCACAGCCACACCCACAACAGCAACCACATCACACCCACACCATGGCCACACCCACACCAGTACCCACACCACACCCACACCACCCACACCACAGCCACACCCACAACAGCAACCACATCACACCCACACCATGGCCACACCCACACCAGTACCCACACCACACCCACACCACGGCCACACCACAGCCACACCCACAACAGCAACCACATCACACCCACACCATGGCCACACCCACACCAGTACCCACACCACACCCACACCACGGCCACACCACAGCCACACCCACAACAGCAACCACATCACACCCACACCATGGCCACACCCACACCAGTACCCACACCACACCCACACCACGGCCACACCACAGCCACACCCACACCACACCCACACCACGGCCACACCACAGCCACACCCACAACAGCAACCACATCACACCCACACCATGGCCACACCCACACCAGTACCCACACCACACCCACACCATGGCCACACCCACACCAGTACCCACACCACACCCACACCACGGCCACACCACAGCCACACCCACACCAGTACCCACACCACACCCACACCACGGCCACACCACAGCCACACCCACAACAGCAACCACATCACACCCACACCATGGCCACACCCACAACCACACCCACAACAGCAACCACATCACACCCACACCATGGCCACACCCACACCAGTACCCACACCACACCCACACCACGGCCACACCACAGCCACACCCACAACAGCAACCACATCACACCCACACCATGGCCACACCCACACCAGTACCCACACCACACCCACACCACGGCCACACCACAGCCACACCCACAACAGCAACCACATCACACCCACACCATGGCCACACCACAACCACACCCACAACAGCAACCACATCACACCCACACCATGGCCACACCCACACCAGTACCCACACCACACCCACACCACGGCCACACCACAGCCACACCCACAACAGCAACCACATCACACCCACACCATGGCCACACCACAACCACACCCACAACAGCAACCACATCACACCCACACCATGGCCACACCCACACCAGTACCCACACCACACCCACACCACACCCACACCACGGCCACACCCACAACAGCAACCACATCACACCCACACCACACCCACACCACAGCCACACCCACAACAGCAACCACATCACACCCACACCATGGCCACACCCACACCAGTACCCACACCACACCCACACCATGGCCACACCCACACCATGGCCACACCCACACCACAGTAACCTGCATCTGCATCTAAGCACCATTTTAGTTTATTACCGCAGCTGAAAGGTTCATTATTTGTTTTGTTCCTTTAGCCTATTGTATTTAGCCTATTGTATTTAGCCTATTGTATTTAGCCTATAGTATTTAGCCTATTGTATTTAGCCTATTGTATTTAGCCTATAGTATTTAGCCTATAGTATTTAGCCTATTGTATTTAGCCTATTGTATTTAGCCTATAGTATTTAGCCTATTGTATTTAGCCTATTGTATTTAGCCTATTGTATTTAGCCTATTGTATTTAGCCTATAGTATTTATCCTTCTGTCTTTACTGCTATCAGTCATGGCATCTAAGGTATCTACAGTTTTGTCTAAACTGGTATCTAAGATGGTTCTTTTGTCCTGCCACTGTTCTCCCACAGCTAAAATCACCATCACTGCCTCTAAGGTAGTCGTGAGGTCATGAAGACAGACTCTTGTAATCATTAAACACCATCTTATAAAACTTAAACAATCCCACAAGGCCATGGGGTAAGACGTTGGTTAATGGGATTAGCCTTTTCTGCTTGTCTGATTTGCCTCAATCAATCAGGATTCAAGGTTTATGACTCTATTACATTGTGGTGTGGAGGGAAGGGTGGGGTTGTGTTACTCAGCTCCACCCAGCCTCTCCAAAGGGTGGGGTTGTGTTACTCAGCTCCACCCAGCCTCTCCACCCATGACCTCACCTCAGAAGGCTGAAGAGCAGAACCGTTTCCCTCGTCTTCATGCATCCCTGGATGAGCAGTAACGTAGCAGCTTCATAAGCAGCTGGAATGTCCAGAGATGCAGCGCAAGCTGACAGCTCCTGCCTGTACAGCACAATGACTGTGTGGACAGTCCATGCGTTTGTCAGACCTGCTCTGGGCTGGGCGCCATTAGTAAAACACATTCTTGTTTAACAAATGTTATTGGATCAAATATTAATTGCCATGTTCTTAATTATTATTGATGGTACAGTCAATGTTTCCTTGAGGCCAAGGCTGAAACGGGTCCGTCCCCCTGAATTAAGATGCCTACACAAAGGGTCTCTGTGATCGATCTGGATCCATTACCTAACAAGAGTATATGAGAGTATATTACCTAATGAGAGTATATTACAGCATATATATACCTAAGGAGAGTATGACTGGAGCAGGCAGACGTGAGCTGCAGAGATCACCACATGCACTAAACAGTCAACTCAATGAAAATATTGTGTCATTTTAAAGAAGCATGCTGTTCTATGGGACTTCTTCACTTTGCATAAACATCATTTGATGACACGTCAAACCTCAAAGCCACATCCCATCGAGCCCCTGGGTTCTGTAAGAGGCTTAAATGGCCGGTGGAGGACACAGTGGTCTGGTGAGGAAGCTCATCAGACTTGGTCCCGGCTCAATCCCACGAGCCCCACACAGCCAAACAGCTCGAGACTTTAAGAGGCTTAACTTCTAGTCTAGAACACACACACTTATCTAGATGCATGAAGCCATAAACTTTAAATCAGCATACAAATGTGAGTTTTACCTCCCACATTTGTATGCTGGATTAGTTTTAATTATAAGGTCCAAGTTGGAAGTTGTGAGTCACAGGCAATAGCATAAGAGAAACAACACGCATTCAACACCGCACACATTCCAGTGTAGACAACTGGCAAAGTAAATTAGACTAAGAGTGGGTGACACTCATGGCCTTCTGGCGGTTGAGATTAACGACAGGCCATTCTGTGCTGCTAATGTCCTGCGTGGAGATTACCAGTTCATCTCTCCATACTCACATCTGACAGTTCAAGCAAAAAACTGCAATATTGCTTAGCTGAGCAGTGTGTGTCCTACACTGCTCCATGTAGATGAGGCAGTGTGTGATGAGTGTGTGTCCTACACTGCTCCATGTAGATGAGGCAGTGTGATGAGTGTGTGTCCTACACTGCTCCATGTAGATGAGGCAGTGTGATGAGTGCGTGTCCTACACTGCTCCATGTAGATGAGGCAGTGTGATGAGTGCGTGTCCTACACTGCTCCATGTAGATGAGGCAGTGTGATGAGTGCGTGTCCTACACTGCTCCATGTAGATGAGGCAGTGTGATGAGTGCGTGTCCTACACTGCTCCATGTAGATGAGGCAGTGTGATGAGTGCGTGTCCTACACTGCTCCATGTAGATGAGGCAGTGTGATGAGGCGTGTCCTACACTGCTCCATGTAGATGAGGCAGTGTGATGATGTGTGTGTCCTACACTGCTCCATGTAGATGAGGCAGTGTGATGAGTGTGTCCTACACTGCTCCATGTAGATGAGGCAGTGTGATGAGTGTGTCCTACACTGCTCCATGTAGATGAGGCAGTGTGATGAGTGTGTGTCCTACACTGCTCCATGTAGATGAGGCAGTGTGATGAGTGTGTGTCCTACACTGCTCCATGTAGATGAGGCAGTGTGATGAGTGTGTCCCCTACACTGCTCCATGTAGATGAGGCAGTGTGATGAGTGTGTCCCCTACACTGCTCCATGTAGATGAGGCAGTGTGATGAGGAGTGTGTGCCCTACACTGCTCCATGTAGATGAGGCAGTGTGATGAGTGAACCCTACATGATGAGGCAGTGTGATGAGTGTGTCCTACACTGCTCCATGTAGATGAGGCAGTGTGATGAGTGTGTGTCCTACACTGCTCCATGTAGATGAGGCAGTGTGATGAGTGTGTGTCCTACACTGCTCCATGTAGATGAGGCAGTGTGATGAGTGTGTGTCCTACACTGCTCCATGTAGATGAGGCAGTGTGATGAGTGTGTGTCCTACACTGCTCCATGTAGATGAGGCAGTGTGATGAGTGTGTGTCCTACACTGCTCCATGTAGATGAGGCAGTGTGATGAGTGTGTGTCCTACACTGCTCCATGTAGATGAGGCAGTGTGATGAGTGTGTGTCCTACACTGCTCCATGTAGATGAGGCAGTGTGATGAGTGTGTGTCCTTGTAGATGAGGCAGTGTGATGACACTGCTCCATGTAGATGAGGCAGTGTGATGAGTGTGTGTCCTACACTGCTCCATGTAGATGAGGCAGTGTGATGAGTGTGTGTCCTACACTGCTCCATGTAGATGAGGCAGTGTGATGAGTGTGTGTCCTACACTGCTCCATGTAGATGAGGCAGTGTGATGAGTGTGTGTCCTACACTGCTCCATGTAGATGAGGCAGTGTGATGAGTGTGTGTCCTACACTGCTCCATGTAGATGAGGCAGTGTGATGAGTGTGTCCTACACTGCTCCATGTAGATGAGGCAGTGTGAGGTGTCCTACACTGCTCCATGTAGATGAGGCAGTGTGATTAGTGTGTGTCCCACACTGCCTCATCTACATGGAGCAGTGTAGGACACACACTGCTCCATGTAGATGAGGCAGTGTGATGAGTGTGTGTCCTACACTGCTCCATGTAGATGAGGCAGTGTGATGAGTGTGTCCTACACTGCTCCATGTAGATGAGGCAGTGTGATGAGTCCTACACTGTGTCCTACACTGCTCCATGTAGATGAGGCAGTGTGATGAGTGTGTGTCCTACACTGCTCCATGTAGATGAGGCAGGTTGATGAGTGCGTGTCCTACACTGCTCCATGTAGATGAGGCAGTGTGATGAGTGTGTCCTACACTGCTCCATGTAGATGAGGCAGTGTGATGAGGAGTCCTACACTGCTCCATGTAGATGAGGCAGTGTGATGAGTGTGTCCTACACTGCCCATGTAGATGAGGAGGAGTGCGTGTCCTACACTGCTCCATGTAGATGAGGCAGTGTGATGAGTGTGTCCTACACTGCTCCATGTAGATGAGGCAGTGTGATGAGTGTGTGTCCTACACTGCTCCATGTAGATGAGGCAGTGTGATGAGTGTGTCATACACTGCTCCATGTAGATGAGGCAGTGTGATGAGTGTGTCCCCTACACTGCTCCATGTAGATGAGGCAGTGTGATGAGTGTGTCCCCTACACTGCTCCATGTAGATGAGGCAGTGTGATGAGTGTGTCCCCTACACTGCTCCATGTAGATGAGGCAGTGTGATGAGTGTGTCCATGTAGATGAGGCAGTGTGATCCATGTACACTGATGTAGATGAGGCAGTGTGATGAGTGTGTGTCCTACACTGCTCCATGTAGATGAGGCAGTGTGATGAGTGTGTGTCCTACACCTCCATGTAGATGAGGCACTGTGATGACCTGTCCTACACTGCTCCATGTAGATGAGGCAGTGTGATGAGTGTGTCCCCTACACTGCTCCATGTAGATGAGGCAGTGTGATGAGGAGTCCACACAGGAGTCCACACAGACCAGAACAACCAATAAACGTCTGTAGGACACTGAAGGATGTGTGTCAACGAGGGCGCTAATGAGCGGAGGAAACGCACCAGAGACCCCTGTGGTAACAGAGACCTCTGTGCTGCAGTGAGAAGAACATCATGCCATTTGATGGGGCTACTGAGAGAAATGTAGTAACCAAGAAGAAGAGAGAAGGAGAGAAGAGGAGAAGAGGAGAGAAGGAGGAGAGAGAAGAGGAGAGAAGGAGAGAAGAGGAGAAGAGGAGAGAAGGAGAGAAGGAGAGAAGAGGAGAAGAGGAGAGAAGGAGAGAAGAGGAGAGAAGGAGAGAAGAGGAGAAGAGGAGAGAAGGAGAGAAGAGGAGAGAAGAGGAGAAGAGGAGAGAAGGAGAGAAGAAGAGGAGAGAAGGAGAGAAGAGGAGAGAAGGAGAGAAGAGGAGAGAAGGAGAGAAGAGGAGAAGAGGAGAGAAGGAGAGAAGAGGAGAGAAGAGAGAGGAGAGGAGAGAAGGAGAGAAGGAGAGAAGAGAGAGAGGAGAGAGGAGAGAAGGAGAGAAGAGGAGAAGAGGAGAGAAGGAGAGAAGAGGAGAGAAGAGAGAAGAGGAGAAGAGAGAAGGAGAGAAGGAGAGAAGAGGAGAAGAGGAGAGAAGAGGAGAGAAGAGAGAGAAGGAGAGAAGGAGAGAAGAGAGAGAAGAGGAGAGAAGGAGAGAAGAGGAGAAGAGGAGAGAAGGAGAGAAGAGGAGAGAAGGAGAGAAGAGGAGAGAAGAGGAGAGAGAGGAGAAGAGGAGAGAGGAGAGAAGAGGAGAAGGAGAGAAGAGGAGAAGAGGAGAGAAGAGAGAAAGAGGAGAGAAGAGGAGAGAAAGAGAGAAGGAGAGAGAGAAGAGAAGAGGAGAAGAGGAGAGAAGAGGAGAAGAGGAGAGAAGGAGAGAAGGAGAGAAGAGAGAGAAGAGGAGAGAAGGAGAGAAGAGAGAGAAGAGGAGAGAGAAGAGAAGAGAGAAGAGGAGAGAAGAGGAGAGAAGGAGAGAAGAGGAGAAGAGGAGAGAAGAGAGAGAAGAGGAGAGAAGAGGAGAAGAGGAGAGAAGAGGAGAAGAGGAGAGAAGAGAGAGAAGAGGAGAGAAGAGGAGAAGAGGAGAGAAGGAGAGAAGAGGAGAAGAGGAGAGAAGAGGAGAGAAGGAGAGAAGGAGAGAAGAGGAGAAGAGGAGAGAAGAGGAGAGAACTCCCCGCTCTGCATGCTGACTGTGTGAAGATCTAAGTTCTTAATAACAAGGAAATTTTAAACACTCTTAGATTTCTCTCCTCCGCTTCCCTCCATCACCATGGAGACAAATGCTTAGAAACAGCTTGACAAGAAACCTTTGTGAACTTAAAGCATCCCTGACAATGGTGGGGGGGAGGGGGAGGAACTGCAGAGCAAAGTGTGTTACACACAAACGCACACACAAACGCACACACAAACGCACACACACAATTGGCCTGAATTAAGCCAGTTCACCTACACTTCATCTGAAGGTGCATTATTGACTATCTTTAGAAATGCTTTAGTGCCCACTAAGACCTGAATAACAGCAAGGAAACATGACCCTCTGGCCACTGAGGACACACGCAGACACACACATATATACACTCATACTTTCTATGCATATTTTTCTCTCGCTCTCACACACACACACACACACACACACACACAAAACTTTAGTCATCCTGATGGAATCTGCAGATTTTCTGGACATTGTTGTTTTCTCTAAGCATGAATCATATATTAAGTGACATCGTGGACACCCAATTTCACAGCGCCTCTCCAGTTTGTGTAATAGGGGGACACAGGGTGCTGGGCACACGGGCAAATTATGCACAGTTGAAATGTCACAGTGCAGCTTAACCCACATTTAGCCTGAGGCTCTGAAGCACAGAGCTGAATGCTGAACAGACCCCAAAACAGTCAAACTCCAGCGGACAGCACCAACAGCATGTGTGTGTGTGTGTGTGTGTGTATATACACTCACACTTTCTATGCATATCTTTCACACACACACACGCACGCACACACACACCTACACACACACACATGCGCACACACACCTACACACCTAGGGAAGAACCCATGGATCAATGATATGTTGTAACTTCAGATGAAACTGAAAAGCAACAAATCCAGAGAGTGAGATTTCTGAAAGGCTCTGTGTGCTTTGATCTAATCTCCCCTCACTGTTGCTTATCCAGGCAGCACTGACGACCCCGTGTAGACTACATCATAGCGCTATTTAAAGACACAATTATCTCAGATGAGCACCTGCATCAGAACAATGAAGTAAAGAAGGAGATGAGCAGGATTGTCAGCGACGGGAACGTGGAACGTGAGGCCGAGCGGTGACTGGCATTGTTAATTTGCAGTTTCCCAGAGTTGATAAAGTGAGAATAAAACTCACCATAAGCTGTTGCTGGAATTTATAACTCCTCGCACCATGGCAACATCCACCACATGCTCTCCATATTAAAGCTACACAGAGTAACGAACTCACCCTTCTTCACCAGGACACAGAAATAACTTTGCAGGATGAATTGAAGCATTTCTCCATTTCTAAAAGATATAATTTCTTAGATGACAAAGTTTGTTTTTTTACTGATGTCCAGGGGACAGGGGACAGCTTCTGATCTGATGCTGAATGTTCTGGTGGGACTGGGAGATTGTGTCTATTCAGCAGATCAACTACTAGATGAAGGAAAGACATGATGAAGACATGAGGAAGACATGAGGAAGAGTGTTTAGGAGTGATGAGCAGTCTTCATCAATAGACGAGTGACAACACAAGGACGTCTACACCATTCTGGAGAATAATGGTTGTTTCCTGGAAAGCGCCTTCGCCCACATCTCTCTCGCCTTCTGAATTATTTTATTTTTGTCGTGTGGCCGTTCTGTGCCTTTGTACCGTCACAAACACACCGCAGAGAGATAAGCAGATGCGTGCGTCTCTCTCTCTCTCTCACACACACACACACACACACGCAGACACAAAAACTCCAATCAGAGCCATCACCCACTTGGCCTGGAGTCTGACCACGCCTGCTGAGATGGAATTCACTTATCAGGATGTAGAAGCAGCAGTTGGTGTCGCTGGTTGTGCTCTGCTGGGAGCAGCTCGGAGCTGCACGTAGCCCAGACTTTGCAGATAACAGTCCGACTTCATGTGTCTGTAAATGGGCTTCAATTTCACTTTCACAGCCCACTGGCGCTTGTCCACCTAAATATCCCCTCAGCTTGTCCAGCTTAGGAACATAAAGAGAAATGTGGGATGAGTTGATAAGTTTGGAGGGAGGGAGGGAGAGAGGGGGAGAGAGAGAGGGAGGGAGGGAGAGTGAGGAGAGAGGGAGGGGGAGAAAAGGAGACAAAGATAGAAAAAGAGGAGAGGAGAGACGGGGAAACAGGAGGAGAGACAGAAAAGAAGGAATAGTGGAGGTGTGGAGAGGGGGAGAGGGGGAGGTGTGAACCAACGTCCTCTGTTGGTCAGCTGGAGTTGGAGTGGAAAGGGTTAAGAATGCAGTAAATCAGAGCTGAGACTCTCTCCAAATCTCACAAATGACGGATTTAGAACTGCATGGCCTGATGGCATTACCCCCCCCCCAGCCCAAACAGCTCCCAGGTCTTACCAGGAGACGTTTCTCCTTCAAGCAGAGAGTGAGAGGAGGATCCAGATCCACTCCAGCCTCCTGGAGGAAGGAGGAGACTCCACCTCACAGTGCAGCTGCACTGCCCTTCATCCACCTGTTTCTGAAATGAACATTAATGAATGTTAGTGTTAGAGAACACAGCGCGCGAGCACACACACACACACACACACACAACACACATACAACACAGCAAGCAGAATTGTAAAGGTTTTACACAACCAACAGACCAATGTTAAACACACACACATCCAACAGACCGATGCTACACACACACCAGGCACACACAAGGTTCCCTTTACCATTTTCCCTTAATTAAGTGATCAGTCTGCCAGCACCATTAGCAAAATCACACAGGCATCAATACTCAAATTCTTCGCCTTGGGGTACACAGCAGTTAATTCTGTCACTTCCACTGCGCTCAAATACTCTTGAGAACAACAGCATGTCATCTGCCCAAATGGATCTGGGCAGACAGAAAGTGAGATGGTGTGGAGTTGAATTAACCCTTGCAGTGTTAAATTACCTCAACAGCTCTGCCTCAGATGATCAGGGCAGGGGGACCCAGGGGTTCATTCAACACAGCTGAGTTTACTGCCTGTTTTTCTTTTTTTCTACAGCTATGAAATGTCGCCGTGCTTGTGGTGTATGAAATAAAAGTCATCTGCTCTGGATCACAGGACCTGACCTGGATTTGATTCCACAAGCCTCTCTACGGATACCTCTCCCCCCTAGCAAGTGAGGTTCAAACTGTCAAAAAACCAGAAACTAAACATTGTTATATTATGAAAATCTGAACCCAACACAGCTGAAATGGCAAAGGGTAGATCATGTGACCGCTCATGTGGAGCAACTCGAACGGCTGGATCTGAAATCCCTATGGACTCTGATATTAAACAAATACTCAGGATGAACTGGCACTGAATTACATGTGGATGAATGATCGCGGACCCATACACTTCAGAGACGAGTGGGGTAACCACAAACTCACTGGGACAAAGACCAGTGGGGTAACCACACACTCACTGGGACAAAGACCAGTGAGGTAACCACACACTCACTGGGACAAAGACCAGTGAGGTAACCACACACTCACTGGGACTGAACACTACATGCTGCAGGTGCGTGAGAGATCCGGTGAGGATGGTGAACACTGGGTGGAAGTTAGAGGAGCTCAGTTAAACAAGACACGACAGGCAGCAGTGAGACCGTCAGACTCAGGCAGTTAAAACAACAACAAAGCATCACTCCCCCTGTGAGGCTACACCAACCACAGTAAACCCTCTAAATCACTCCCCCTGTGAGGCTACACCAATCACAGTAAACCCTCTAAACAAGACCAATCACAGAAAAGGGTGGAGATGTTGACCTGGTGCACACAGGAGTCTCCACCCATAATACACACACTGCAGTCAGAAAAACACCTACATAGGACCCCCCCCACACACAGGAATATCCCTCCACACACATACATGAGTACCCCCACTCACAGGAGTACCCGCCACACACACACACACACACATACACGAGTATTCCCCCCCACACATACACGAGTATCCCCCCCACACACAGGAGTATTCCCCCCACACACATACACAAGTATCCCCCCCAACACACAGAAGTATCCCCCCCCCACACACACACACATACAAGAGTACTCCCCCCACACACAGGAGTATCCCCCCACACACATACACGAGTACCCCCCCCCACACACACACACACGAGTATCCCCTCCACACACACACACATACACGAGTACCCGCCACACACACAGGAGTATCCCTCCCACACACATACACGAGTACCCGCCACACACACAGGAGTATCCCCCCCACACACAGGAGTATCCCCCAACACACATACACGAGTATCCCCCCCACACACACATAGGAGTATCCCCCCCACACACGAGTACCCGCCACACACACAGGAGTATCCCCCAACACACATACACGAGTACCCCCACACACACACAGGAGTATCCCCCCAACACACACACACGAGTATCCCCCCCCCACACACACATAGGAGTATCCCCCCCACAGACACACACATACACGAGTACCCGCCACACACACAGGAGTATTCCCCCCCCCACACACATACACGAGTACCCCACACACACAGGAGTATCCCCCCCACACACGAGTACCCGCCACACACACAGGAGTATCCCCCAACACACATACACGAGTATCCCCCCCACACACACATAGGAGTATCCCCCCCACAGACACACACATACACGAGTACCCGCCACACACACAGGAGTATTCCCCCCCCACACACATACACGAGTACCCCCACACACACACAGGAGTATCCCCCCACACACACACACACACGAGTATCCACACACACAGGAGTATCCCCCCCCACACACGAGTACCCCCCACACACACACAGGAGTATCCCCCCCACACACACACACACATAGGAGTATCCCCCCCCACACACACAGGAGTATCCCCCCACACACATACACGAGTACCCCACACACACACAGGAGTATCCCCCCCACAGACACGAGTACCCCACACACACACAGGAGTATCCCCCCCACACACACACGAGTACCCCACACACACACAGGCGTATCCCCCCCCCCACACACACAGGATTATCCCCCCCCACACACACAGGAGTATCCCCCCCACACACACAGGAGTATCCCCCCCCCCACACACACACAGGAGTATCCCCCCACACACACACAGGAGTATCCACCCACACTGCAGTCACACTCCGAGGTGAACACAGGTGGACTGAAGTAGAACCACATTAAATATGAATCATGCCTGCTAAGATCTTCTGTATAGTGGTGTTGAAATAAGTCAAGATGTGCATAGATTTATATATTGGCTACCAACTATACAATTACAGTTGGAAAAGATTTTCTTTTGCAAAAGAAAAAAGTATCATTTTTGTATAATTTTTAAAAGGTTACAGCAAAATTATCCTTCAGCACTGTCAAAAACAGCAAATCCTTCACACCTGCTCTGCAGAGAGCGTGACAGTCACCCAATCGAGCAGCTAATTGCTTCGTGTACCCTGTCATCTCGTTATCAAGCAAGTGTGTCTTGAGCAGGAGTGAAGTGCAGCCGTGCACGCGAGCTCATGCAGGCAGCGCAGTCGCGGCCCCTGGCACTGCGCCAGGCGCATTATTAAAGCTCACACAGGGTCTTTTCACTTCAATCAGGAAACAATAAATCTGAAGGAGGCCGTGTACTCCGACAAGCTGACACACACCTGCTCACCACCTAATTTGTGATGGAAGCCTTTTCTTCAGCATGAACAGAATAAATCACACTCTGCCAATACCTAAATAGCTTCAGTGCTTTATAGAGAAGGAAATGTGCTGGGGTTCTGGGCAGGCGAACAGACTCCCTGCCTGGCACAGGGATGGCACAGGGATGGCACTGGGATGGCACAGGGATGGCACTGGGATGGCACTGGGATGGCACAGGGATGATACAGGGATGATACAGGGATGGCACAAGGATGGCACAAGGATGGCACAGGGATGATAATGGGATGGCACAGGGATGGCACAGGGATGGCACAGGGATGGCGGGGAGAGCCACAGCTTCACTGTGAACCTCCCTCTGCAGCACTTCTCCTTGCCCTCCCTCACCAGACCACCGGGAGGGTTCAGCGTTGCTCATGCTGGGGCATCTGAGACCTGCGCCATCAGCAAACAGCCCCAGGCAGCAGTGCTACAAGTGCTGAGTCAGAGGGAGCAAATGGCCTAGTTAGGTGGGGGACAGGAGGGCAACATCAGCCTGGGGGGCCTAAAGAAAAATAGAGGAGCTCCTGGGGGAGGGGCCACAGTTGGGGGAGGGGTCACTGTGTGAGAGAAGACACTCCTCTGGTCCCCACGCTCACCATGCAGCAATGTATAGATGGATGAGGGAGATGAACCCACACTTTCCCCATACAGCCAAGATTATGGAACAGGCACGCAAACACCGGGACACGTAACAGACAGGCAAACACCGGGACACGTAACAGACACGCAAACACCGGGACATCAAATATATAAATATATATATATACACACACAAAGATATATTATAAAGTACATATAGAGAAACACACTGAAGCTGGTAAAACATGATTCCAACTCAGCAGAGAAGGACCAACATCACTTTAAACCACATTAGACCACATTAAACACTACTGTTTAGGCAGGTCTATAAGTCTATCTACTTTTACATCAGCTCTATAAGTCTGACATTGCTGTTACAGCAGGTATATAAGTCTGTATACTTTGGATCTAGCACAGTTTTGCTTTAGAGTAATTACAAAACTGCAGATAATTATCTGCGCTGTGTGGAAGGCTCAGTGTGTTTAGCAGTGTTCATCCAGGGGGAGGAGGAGGTCCTGGAGGAGGAGGAGGAGGAAGCATCTCTCCATTCCTGGAGCTGGGGGGGGGGCGTGTTTACGCTGAGTGAAGCTCGGAGCCCCTCTACATCCCTGGAGCTTACACTGGATGACTAATTCTTAATTCCACACTACAAACTTCACTGAGCACAGAAATTAAAGAGAGAGCTCTGGTACCACAGACTCTGGCCATCACACATCAACATGCAGGAGAGAGTAAATCACACATCGCCTCAGAGGCTGGAGTCTCTCTCGTTGCTCGTTTCCACAGCAACAAATCTCAGCTAAGAAGTCATACTGGAAGCATTAAATGAAGGAGACATTATTACAGATTACAGAGGTACAAGGAACGCTTTTACTTTTACACATTCCAACTTCAAAACTGACAAGTGACACACACACACGTCCCTCATGATCACTACTGACATACACCACCATCCCACACACACCACCCTCTATACACCACTCCACATACCCCCTCAATCTCCAGGTACACCACCATCCCACACACACCACCCTCTATACACCACTCCACATACCCCCTCAATCTCCCAGTACACCACCACACCACTGAAGAAAAACAAACACTTCTGGACAAATGAACCCCACCTGACATCTGCAGGTTGTGCATCCACAGGACTATTAAAAAATATATGTGTTTGAATAGAATAAACCAATTAAAAAAACAAAATAAACCAAAATTAAAAACCTGTATGAGTGAGAAAGCATCACATTAGAGGGAGACAGTATTACATAAACAGAGCAGAGACAGAATTACACAGTAGAGAGAGACGGTTTTAGAGAGACAGGAGAGAGTGAGACAGAATTAGAGAGATAGTACAGAGAGATGATATTAAGGCCTGTTTGCAGTGGTGTTATCAGTCCATTGGTCCTGCTGTGGAGGGACACACTCCTGTCTCTCTGAACAGGATATTACATCGCCAGCTCCCTCTACCACACGGCCCACAGATCCCCCACCTGCTGGGATTGTTCTGACTTTCAAATAGTTCTGCCTGTCAGATGGGATCAGTTCAGCTAATCCCCCCTGCAGACATGTCCTGTGCTCACTAACTGCTATCCCTGCCTTCGTGTGATAAGTGTTTTCCTGGTTGGGTGTCTAATGTAGCCAGCTCTCCTCGAGGAGGGATAAAGAGGGTTTTTATCAGTCTGAGGTATTTGCGGGCCACAGGTATTTCAAACAGCAATTTGTTTGATCACAGGAAACTCACAGCAGTCCATGGAATCGAATAAGATTCTGTGGTTCAATTACATTTTTTTTTTATCCTCAAAAAGTGGCAGGGAGGCCAAAAAAACATGTTTCTATTGAAAAGGGAACTTATCAAACACACACAATACACACGACACACACACACACACACACACTACACACACACGATACACATGAGCTACACACACAGAGCAAACACAGACATGTACACACATGATTACACTACACACACATTCATACTGTGTATAGCTATAAACACACATCGACACAAACACATTCACACACACAGAGATAAACACACAGACACATAACATGCTTTTAATCTGCATTTTCATTTCTCTCTATGGAACTGTTAATGGGGATCTGCGTTAGTTACAGAGTTTGAATTTAAACACTCTGTACTGTGAATGTTAGAGCAAAAACTACAGAAAACTGCAGAAAGCAGATGGGGTCGTGATGGGCAGCTCAATACTGCCAGTGCAGAGAGAACCCAGCATCTGACAGCAGAGCAGCGAGGAACGGTCAACAAGGAGATCTCGGAGGTATGACCTCAGAGGCAGGAGAAATAACCCCCAGTCCCAGGGCAATCCAGTAGGGGGCGCTACACCTGAACAGGGTGTACAGCACTGCTTCTGTATTCTCATCACATCTATTTTCTTGTTCTCCTTCCACAGGAACCATTTTATAACCTTGCATTATCTGTCATTGGTGAAATCTTTGAAATCAGATTAAAGCGCTACTCACCAGGGGTCGGTAGAGGTAAAGCTCGGGGAAGCTGACCGCCCCGCCGTAGAGTAATCACACCTCACTACCCTGTACCCAGGCGACAAACACCTCAACACCAAGGATACCAACTCCCCAACACTACAGAATACAAACACTGCAGAAAACCCACAGAATCCCAGAATACTAAAACCCCAAAACTCGAGAATAACACACCAGGACTGCCTTAGTAATGCGCTCGGCGTGTGGCTAGCTAACTTAGCTAGCTAAGTTCGCTAGCTAAGTAGCTAAGTTCGCTAGCTAAGTAGCTAAGTTCGCTAGCTAAGTAGCTAAGTTAGCTAGCTAAGTAAGCTAGCTAAGTAAAGGCAGTTTTCCGTTGTGTACTATTAGCATACTTAGTTAGCTAGTTAGATAACTAACCGTGTACACAATGCTAATGTCGGACTTATTTTAACATACACAAAGAAACGGTTTGATGCAAGATATTGTTAGATTTCTCACTGAGGTAAATGACCTGTAGAAAATCTCACCTCTAAGTGTTTCCTCAGACTGGATGGGGAATTCTTATAAGAACAAATCTTATGGGACTGAGACGGGCAGAGAAGGCGCTTGACAACGAATGAGTATTTTATTTTTCAACTATTTCACAGAATTTCCCTCAGATGAGGCTGTGGTTTGTGGCGAGTTAGTTTCTTCGCCATTTCATGTGGTGATCTGTTCTCTCCACGCTGCTGCGTGACCGTTAAACCGAACTCTGATTGCTGCGCGCGCTTCGCGCTTCTTTTGTTTTGACGTCACTTTTATAACACATGAAGTCTGAATGACCGACAGATTTTGCTTAATTTAGTGGAGTAAAAAGTAAAATATCTGACTTTGAAATGTAGTGGAGTTAAAGTAAAAAGTTACAAAAATGGAAATACTTGAATAAAGTAAAGAAACACTAAAAGATTACTTAAGTACAGTAACGAATTACATTTACTTTGTTACTGTCCACCACTGCCAACACCCCAACACCCCTGAACACCAACACCCCAGCACCCACTTCAGCATGTGCAGGAGGTCAAACAGCATCTCCATCTGCATGGAGGACCCCCAGCTTTGCAGCAGTTGGTGCTCCCCTGACCTTCCTGAAGGCACCGTGAGTGCTGCCCGGGGCCTTGGTGGCGGGTGACTGCCATCTCTAACATCTCCAACATCTCCACATCAGTGATTACGGTTGACCCCCGGCACACGTGGAAAGACAGAGAGCTTTGGGCCGCAAAGGCCATGCTCGCTGTTAGCGGAGTCAGCAAATCAGCAGATGAACCAGTACACGAGCGAGCAGCAGAGCCTCGGGTCGGCCATCCCACCGAACGGTACCCATAGATTTATAACGGTGGAAGTAGACTGCTGGCTAACGGCCATCTCACACCGAGAGCAGCGAAATGCACACAAGATGGATAATAAAGGAAGACCAGTAAATAAAACATGAACAAGGGAACAGCAACAGAGGGCGCTATAGCTTTATCAGTCAACTGTCAATGACTGAAGACGGTTTTAAAGCAACTGTCTGAAAGCTTTTATTATCCATCGGCTATAAAGCTCTAGCAGTCCTGCGATCGAGCTGTGGACCAGGACATGCCGGGGTGGGTGCTGGTGCTACCCTGCTCTCACCACTTTCACCTCACCAGTTTTTAAAACTGCAGTCTGTCTCTCTGTCTCTCCTCTCGCAGACGGACGGCCCCTCTCTCTCTGTCCTGGACCCTGGGTGCTGATGAAGGTTGGATGAACATCTGACTGATTGGCTTCAGATAGGATTCTGGCAGCCCAACACACTTTTAGTGAGGTCTACGATAACAAGTTCCCCAGAGTCTCTGCCACTTGTCATTCAGGTGATCAAACAGGGGAAGAGATAATGTCATATGTAGACCCAGTCCATAAATCAGACAAAATGCCCCAGTTCAGCTCACCATCTTCTACCAAAGCCAGTCCATCCTCCTATACTGGTTCCAAAGAGACTTACATTAAAACTGTAAAAGCAATTTAATGAATCAGCAACAGACATTCAATAAGATTTACCCATATTCAATAAGGGTGATTTACGCACATGTACACATTCAATAATAGTGCTTTACACACATTCCTTGTCACACACTTGTAGAAATCTACAAAATTAGAACAACTGCTAACAAAGGTCACCAAAGGTCAGTGGGTAAGGCGGTCCAGAGTGAAACCCATCCAGTGCTAATGCTGATAGTGCTCAGCTGAGGAGCGAGAGACACATTAGAGCCAATTCCATTAAAACCCAATCAGAGGAGATGATTAATGCCTCACGGACACACCGGGGTCTGATTCACCTCATCTCCAAATATAACAATCACACAAATCAGGCATCACACTACACTGAGTTGCCTGCTTATCTAGGTTGCATTCAAATTGAGAACATGCTCTGTCTGAAGTTACAACACTATGTAAGTGCATAAGCAAAACTATAAAAGGGGGAGTTTCTGTAGAGCTGCGTCTGTACTGCTCAGGACTCTGTACAGATGCTGTTTTGTGAGCCAGAGTCCTTGAGGTCGTGGCTTGTCAGAAGGCCACACGGCCTGAGGGCGGACTGGAGCCAAGCTGCGTGACCTTCCCGAGCACTCCGGTGGGACAGGAACCCGCAGCTGTCCCTGTCCCCGCCGCAGTGGTCAAGACAGACCAGGACAGACCCAGTACAGACCAGGACAGACCCAGTACAGACCAGGACAGACCCAGTACAGACCAGGACAGACCCCTCCAGCCGCAACCACATTCAGCCCCTCACGCATCATTCAGAGCCCAGAGAGTGAGTAGTGAAACCCTGGAAATAAAGGGCAGCAGAGCGTGAGGGTGAGGGTGGGGTGTGGGTGTGGTGAGGGTGTGGTGCGGGTGTGGTGAGGGTGGGGTGAGGTGCAGGTGTGGGTGTGGAGAGAGTGGGGTGAGCGACCCGTGGCTCGTCTGGGTGGGTCTGGAGGGTCTCGGTCTGCATCAGGGAAGCCAAGATGAAAAGAGGGGAGAGACGGAGAGATGGAGAGGGGAGAGACGGAGAGATGGAGAGTCTGCACATCGAGTGGGTGGCTGCTGACATTTTGGGCTTTTGACATTAAGCAGTTTTCTGACTTTTCATTAACATGCCTCATAGCGGAGACACTGAAGATATGGTAATATTTCTGTGTGTATATGACTCAGTAAATCCATTTCATTTCATTACCATCACCTTCATATTATCAGATATGCAATTCGCGTTTGAATTTCCCAGCGCATGAGAAAGTAAATCACACATCGTGTTTCCTGAGGTAAATGTCACAGCGTCTTGCTCTAGATCTGAAATCATTTAGTGTGAGCAAGATGTCACGAACCGGACGTCGTCCACGCAGCAGTAGAGAAAGAATATAGGCTGTGTTCTCATTGGTGCAGCACAGAGAAGGTTCAGGATCAGTGAGCAGATGTCAGAGAAAACACTCTCCCAGTTCTAAATGGCTGGACTAGAGCTCACAGCAGCAGATGGGAAGACAACCAAAGCCAGGAATTGGCCATCAGGGGCTGCGCGGGCAACGGGCTTCTCCCTCACTCTGGAGATGAGCTCTCAACACGCAAAGCTGTCCTGCAGCACTGGGTCTGTTTCAATCTGTCCTACAGCACTGGGTGTTTGAAGCGCACATCAGCAGTTAGTGAGAAAAAGCCTCATCTGAATGCAGCCATCATTGTGTATTGAGGGGGTTTCAATGCACCTTGAAACATTTTAAGAAGGAATGTTAAAAATCATTGCTAACTATCACTTGTAGTAGGCAAAAAATTAACAACTCAACTATATTTCTATTTCACATTTACAATGGATAACACCACCAAAAATTTAAATTGCTGAAGTTTCATGTACAATAAAATATACAAAGCTTAAACATTAATTTTGAGTGCTGTGATACCAACAGATCAAAAAGCAATCTCTCTTAAAACAAGATGAAAGCACAGCATGAAAGGGCCATAAAACGTAAAGAAATTATTGGAAACATACATACACACACACAATTATAGGAAACCCTTCCAGTTACACACACACACACACACACACACAGGTGCATCTCAAATGAGAAGATCCTCAAAAAATACATTTCAGTAATTCAATACAAAAAGTGAAATGCATATATTATATAGATTCATGACAGAGTGATCTATTTCAAGTGTTTATATCTGTTAATGTTGATGATTATGGCTTACAGCCAATGAAAACCCAAAATCATTATCTCAGAAAATTTGAATATTCCGTAAAAAATATTTTTAATTCTTAAATGTTGGCCTACTGAAAAGTATGTACAGTAATTGCCCTCAGTACCTGGTCGGGGCTCCTTCTACATGAGTTACTGCCTCAGTGCGGCGTGGAGGTGATCAGCCTGTGGCACTGCTGGTGATATGGGAGTCTTTCAGCTCGTCAGCATTGTTGGGTCTGGTGTCTCTCAACTTCCTCTTGACAATATCCTATAGATCCTCTATGGTGTTTAGGTCAGGTGAGTTTGCTGGCCAATCAAGCACAGTGATACTGTGGTTATTAAACCAGGTATTGGTACTGTTGGTAGTGTGGACAGGTGCCAAGTCCTGCTGGAAAATGAAATTTCCATCTCCAAAAAGCTTGTGGGCAGAGGGAAGCAGGAAGTGCTCTAATAGGTCCTGGTAGACGCTGAGCTGACTTTGGTCTTGATATAACACAGTGGTCCTACACCAGCAGGTGACATGGCTCCCCACACCATCACTGACTGTGGAAACTTCACACTGGACCTGCAGCAGGTTGGTCTGTGTCTCCACTCCTCCTCCAGACTCTGGGACTTTAATTTCCAAATGAGATGCAAAATGTGTATCTGAAAACACCTTGGACCACTGAGCACCAGTCCAGTTCTTGTTCTCCTTGGCCCAGTAAGACGCTTCTGGCGTCTCTTGGTCATGAGTGGCTTGACACAAGGAACGCGACAGCTGTAGCCCACATCCTGGATGTGTGTGTGTGGTGGAGCTCTGACTCCAGCAGCAGTTCTCCACCTGAATCTCCCCCAAATGTCTGAATGGCCTTTTCTTGGTTCTCCTCTCAAGGCTGCGCTCATCCCAGTTGCTTGTCCACACTTTCCCCTTCCACTCATCTTCCCATTAATGTGCCTGGACGCAGCACTCTGTGAACAGCTTCTTCAGCAGTGACCTTCTGTGGCTTCCCCTCCTTGTGGAGTGTGTCAGTGCCTTCTGGATGTCTGTCAAGTCAGCAGTCTTCCCCATGATTGTGTAGCCTACTGAACCAGACTAAGGCAGTTTTGTGTTAATTATTCTAATTTTCTGAGATAATGACTTTTGGGTTTTCATTGGCTGTAAGCCATAATCATCATCAACAGAAATACACACTTGAAAGGTCATGAATCTATGAAATATGTGCGTTTCACTTTTTGTATTGAATTACTGAAACTTTGTGATATTCTAATTTGATTCACACACACATATATATATATATATATATATATATATACACACAGACTAACATATGTACATACTGTACATGCATATATTTATATGTATATCTACAGGAGCATTGGGAGCCTGGCAGTGTGCTTAACTCACGTCAGACAAACCACAAGGCTTCTCTCTTTTCCCGCATGGTGCCTCAGTCACACACACACAGCATCAGACGGGTGCACAGAGACGGGTGCACAGAGACGTTCAGAGCGTTCAAGCCACAACCCTGCCCCCCCCTGCCACACACACACACACACACACACACACACACACTTGCTCTCTCTCTCTCTCTCTAACAGGAGCAAAATGATGAGGGATTCTTCTTTAGCTCCGTGCTGTAGCAGGCAAAGTCCTCTAGAAGGACAATCATGTGTTCTGCAATCAGTCTGACAGAAGATCCCCAAAGCCCAACGCCTCATTCCTGATGAAAAAGACACACACACACAAACACACATGTGCATGCACACAGTGAACACACACAGACACACACACACATGTGCATGCACACAGTGGACACACACACACACACACGCAGGACAGCGCTGAATGCATTAAGAGAAACCACAGCAACATTGCTGTATTGATCGTTCACACAGACTGATGCTCTTAAGGGACTTGAGAACCATTTCAAAAGAGAAGTAAGCTTGGATGACTCTAATCGGGAGGTATTATTATTGATTTCTCCAAGCCTTATTCCACTGTGAGTCAAATAAAGGGCCACTTCATCCAGGGTGGCTCCGTCTGCCCCGCCCGCTCCATGAGCAGGGTATCCAGAGTGGGCCCCGCCCCTGCTACCCCTCCCCCACGGAGAGAGGGAGAGAGAGAGAGAGATTAGCCTATGGCAGGTTTCTCTTCCGCAGTGCTGCATTTCCAGATTTAATTAAATCTATAAATTTATAAGCTTAATAGGGGCCTGCAGAAATCCTATTGCATTTAAAGTCCCCTTTAATTCCAACCTGATCTCTTTAATACACAATTACACACTGACTAACAAGGCCCTGCATCCTGGATAGGATGAATTAGCCTACATATTACTGGAAGAAAAGATCTCTCAGCCGCTCCCTCCCTCCCTCCCTCCGAGTCCCGTGAGAACCCGAGGAAGATGATGTTTGGCATAAAGGCATGAGAAGAAACTTCTAAAATCTACAAAACGACATGAGTCAGTGTGCGTTTGTAAAGCAATGCCACCTGCAGTGTGCAGAATAAAGGGGGGCTCTTTCCTCCCTGCCAGGGCACGTGGGTAATTGAGAGTCTGTGGGGAGCGCGCTCAGTAAGTGAAGTGTGTCATTGTGTCAATCAAGCTTAGTCTTAGCCACTGTGCAAGAGTGCTCCAGTTTCAAGCTGAAACGTTTGGCAATATTGGGATGATGTGAGTGGGGAAAAAAATAATCTGATTCAAAGGAAATTCAAAGCATTATACTGTCAAGATTTAAATTTTTCTAGACATTCAGGACACGGAAACTACTGAGCCTTCCAAGCACAATGGGGAAAGAGCGTTTAGGAAAAAGCCTGAGACCGTAGGGGGAACGATGAGGATTTGATGGGGACTCCAGCAGAAGGCTGCGCACGGCACAGCAGTGTTGAACTAAATGGGACTTTCAGAGACCATTACGTTCAACAGCAGAACTGCTACAGGAGACGCCTGGCCTGACAGACGCGAACCCAGACCAACCCGGCTCAGTGCGACTAGTCAACAATAATTCTGTTAAATTGAATCATTCTGTGGGATTTTCTACTTAATTGGTCTCTCTCGTGTTTTTTTCCCCCTTTGTGTGTTGTAAGAATTCGATTTTAACGATTCAATTTAATAAACATTAAATCAATTAGTGAATTAAACTAGATAACGCAGAAGGCTGAGGAAGGTAAAAAAAAAAAAAAAAGCTCTTTACCCCCCCAGCACCACAGGCACAGACCCCAGAGCACAGACCCCAGCACAGACCCCAGCACAGACCCCAGCAGCACAGACCCCAGAGCACAGACCCCAGCACACAGACCCCAGCACAGACCCCAGCACACAGACCCCAGCACAGACCCCCAGCACACAGACCCCAGAGCACAGACCCCAGCACACAGACCCCAGCACACAGACCCCAGCACACAGACCCCAGCACAGACAGACCCCAGCACAGACCCCCCACAGACCCCAGCACAGACCCCAGCACACAGACCCCAGCACACAGACCCCAGCACAGACCCCAGCACACAGACCCCAGAGCACAGACCCCAGAGCACAGACCCCAGAGCACAGACCCCCCAGAGCACAGACCCCAGAGCACAGACCCCAGCACACAGACCCCCCAGACCCCAGCACACAGACCCCCCAGACCCCAGCACACAGACCCCAGCACACACACAGACCCCAGAGCACAGACCCCAGCACACAGACCCCACAGCACACAGACCCCAGCACACAGACCCCAGAGCACAGACCCCAGAGCACAGACCCCAGAGCACAGACCCCAGCACACAGACCCCAGCACACAGACCCCAGAGCACAGACCCCAGAGCACAGACCCCAGAGCACAGACCCCAGCACACAGACCCCAGAGCACAGACCCCAGAGCACAGACCCCAGCACAGACCCCAGAGCACAGACCCCAGAGCACAGCACAGACCCCAGCACAGACCCCAGAGCACAGACCCCAGCACACAGACCCCAGAGCACAGACCCCAGCACACAGACCCCAGCACACAGACCCCAGCACAGACCCCAGAGCACAGACCCCAGAGCACAGACCCCAGCACAGACCCCAGCACACAGACCCCCAGCACACAGACCCCAGCACACAGACCCCACACAGACCCCAGAGCACACAGACCCCCCAGACCCCACAGACCCCCCCACCCCAGCACAGACCCCAGAGCACAGACCCCAGCACACAGACCCCAGAGCACAGACCCCAGAGCACAGACCCCAGCACAGACCCGGGGAAAGCATCTGCTCTCCTCCACTGTGCCACTCCCTGGATCACCAATGAATACACTGCCATCTATTGGACACATCTTAGATTATTAAACTCAAAGTTCACAGATAAGTCATGAACTGCAATCATAAAAACTACATTTGACTTTAACTTTAAAACACTGCAATACGACCAATTAGAAACGTCCAAGTCAAATGTGAAACGTGATGCTTTGACCGAGAGACATACCACAACATTTCCAACTCAAGTCACCAATACACATCGCATATTCCACACATCGCACTGAAAACATTAAGAACCCTACAAAGTGGCGTTTGTGTAACCAAGTGAAGAGCCATCAGGCGTCAGGTGGAGGTATATGGTGTGGCTGCACCACAGGGGCGGGTCCACACACACAGGGGGCGGGTCCACACACACAGGGGTCTTTTTTAGTTTAAAAAGTTTAGATTACCTATATTAAACTGTATAAAACACTTTGAATATCCATCTGAACAGACTCAGACCTCCCATTCTTAAGTCATGTTCCTCCTTGGCCAAGCGTAGGACACGAACTCCGCTGGTCAGTATTCTGGTATAGCTGCAGGCAGTCAAATCCCAACACCTCACACTCACGCAGACCCACCTCACACTCACGCAGACCCACCTCACGCTGCTGCTGGGTCTGTGCGTTCACCACGCTGGCCCTGCTTACACCACACACGCCGGCACCTTCCCAGCCAAACATCGTGGGTAAACCTACATACATGGAATGTTCAACAGACTTCTTACCATGTTGAGTTGTGCAAAGTTTAATCTTGCAATTGTATGCTGATAAGCACACATTCTTCTTCTTAGATGCTATCCAGAGACTTTACACCAACCTGCCCACCCACACACAGAACGTTTCAGTGGTCTGAACAGCAACAACCTCCCTACCCACACACTGTAGCTAAGACAGAGCGCTGAGAAGTTCGACCTCCAACACTGCCAGCATCTCTGCATATGGATATTATTTGGAGGTCTTTGGAAATTGCCCCCATTTTTAAATTCACCATAAGCATATTCATAAGCATATTCATAAGCATATTCAGAAACACACTTAACGTCAGAGTCTCGCACTGTAAATCTGGAAGTGTTTCGTCAGCTGAAACCAAAACATTTCAAATGAGTAGCAGCGGATCATTCATCACAACAGCCAATCAAACTCCCAGGAAGGAGCAAGAGCAGCAGGAGAGGGTGGGGCGATAAAGGGGCGGAGGCAGGAGAGGGTGGGATGAGAAAAGGGCGGGGCTTCCTCTGTACAGCCCTTGGGTCTATAAGGATCCGATGGAGATTCAAGCTGTTCATGTTGTCTGAGCAGCACAGACCCTCACCAGCACAGACCTTCCCAACAGAGACCCCCACCAGCACAGACCACCCCAACACAGATCCCCCACCAGCACAGACCTTCCCAACACAGACCCCCACCAGCACAGACCACCCTAACACAGACCCCCACCAGCACAGACCTCCCCAACACAGACAATCCTACACCAGCACAGATCAAAAACACACTTATGCAAAACTACACACCGCTTATACGCAATTTCTGCAAACAAATGACAAGAAATGAATAAATTGCACCAAGCTTGTAAATGGAGAAAGATTTATTTACACAATTTACAGAGGACTTGACAAAAATCACAATGTGAGAGAAAAACCATTAGGCCACAGTTTGACCAGTTTACCAAACAGCATTTATTTAATAAAATACTCAGAATGTAATATTGTCAAGCAGCCATGTTTGTAAAAGTTTGACTACTCTTTTACTATTAAAACCACCAGTATGAAATATCCAAGTGCAACCCAAAATGTAATACATTTAATAAATGTAATATTTTATTAAAGAAAGAGCTTTAAGCACCACTGCTGCTAACTGAGGTTAAGACTATAATCTCAGGGAGTAGAACAGCTCTGCTAACTGAGGTTAAGACTATAATCTCAGGGAGTAGAACAGCTCTGCTAACTGAGGGTAAGACTATAATCTCAGGGAGTAGAACAGCTCTGCTAACTGAGGTTAAGACTATAATCTCAGGGAGTAGAACAGCTCTGCTAACTGAGGGTAAGGCTGAAGGTTTAGTCAGACTTTCACATGGTTGATACATGTAGGGTTTTTCCTTCTTGATCATAAACCCTGATTTTCAAACACACAATAAAATCCATTAGAGTGTCCACATTTTTATAAGAAAATTCCACTCAAGGGTTTTTGGTTTTATGATGGTTCTGAGACCAAGCAGGTCCACTGTGGTCATGTCCCAGTCACCAAATGAGCCTGTACACATGCCCATGTGGGGCCCAGTGGGTGTGTGGAGCTGAGTGGTACCGAGTCCAGGAGGGCTGGGTGAGAACTGCTCCTCTGCAGTACGTCTTCTGAAGCACGTCCACCATGTCCCGCCTGTCTCAGGACGCACAGCGGTGTCACCAGCCAAACATGTACTCCATAGCTTTGGAAACAAAACTGTCATCTTTTCTTGGAGTGTCTCTGTCCGACACAACCTAAAAATCAGAAAACTCAAAGTTGACAGCATCCATTATCCTGGCTTCATCACAGCGATATTAAGACTTAGATACTGACTATACATCACCCACGTAATGTCTAATCAAACACAGAGGAGGGAACATCGAGACAAAATCAAGCACAAAATACATTAAGAAATAAAATGAACACAGAGGCTGGGAGAGGTGTGTACCTGGTATTCACTGCTGGAGGTCTTGTAGGCAGCAGAGAGGGGTCTCATGGCGGACCGCGGGGTGGAACCAGCGTGGGCAGAGCCAGTGTGGGTGGGCGTGCACACAGCCCTGACAGGGGGCGTGTTCAGCAGCCCCACACCTCTGCTCCCACCACCAGTCTTCTCCGCACCCTCCATCACACTCTGACCAGGACAGCAGCACAACAGAAAGAACCACAGGACCTTAAACCACCGCAGGCTCTGGGGGCGTTTCACACAGCGCCTGCTAAACGCCAAACCCAACACTCACTTCAGTCTAATGATGTGGACCGGAGACCCTGGGCCCTGTTCATTATACACAACCCACTCAGCTAGCTGGATCACACAGTTCACTTCTTGACAAAAACATCTCCCAGGTTTTGCGATTCCTTGAAGTGTTTGTCAGCTGTACCAGCATAACATCACTGGTTTGGTGTAAACCAGACCAGATCCCAGTTAGAGCCTCTCTGTGATGCAAGACCATCACAGCCACAGCGATGCAATAACAACAAACATAGACAGCACCAAGACTCTTAAGGAAGTTCGAGCTGCAAGGCCAACAGCTTCATTCAGGAGTCTGTGGAGATGCTGCTGAAAACACACAGCATTAACCAGCTTGGTAAGCTGTTCTTCATGACACAACAGGCCACATTTAAGACACAGCAGACTTAAGAGTGCCCCCTAGTGGTGGAGTCTAATACCTTTACACATGGTCCTTACAATTACTAACCAAGTAAAATCACAGAAAGGGGAATGAGATACATAATATACAATTTACACATATGCACACACAAATACATGTATTATATATATATATAATTCTAATATTATACAATTATTATAAGTAATGTACATCATTGCTTATAATTAATATTATATAATACATATGGCTGTGACGTCCCCGCCCCCCAAACCCCACCACCCCATCACCAGCATGCAGTTCTTAGACAGCCCAACCAAGCTAATCATGTTCTCTCTGGACTCTGGCACACATGATCCTACATGCTCAATGTACAAAGCACAACTTTGTGAAACTCCCCACTGTTGACTGTTTACTTTTAACTGCCCGTGCGCCACATGTCACCTTATCAATGCAGGGCTTCACGCCGATCATGATGGCCTCTCCAAACACTTTCCCATCTTTACTGAGGGCCTTCCGGGCCTGCAGTTTGGACTGGTACTGGATGTGCATCCAGTTACCTGCATTAGACATCTATGGACATGGAAACACACACGAAACAGACATTAGGGGTTTTGACATGTGCTGCTGCTCAGGGGCAGGGGGCACAGGGGGCACAGGGGGCAGAGGGGGCACGGGGAACAGAGGGAGCACGGGGGAGCAGAGGGAGCACAGGGGGCACAGGGAGCAGAGGGAGCACGGGGGAGCACGGGGGAGCACAGGGGGCACAGGGAGCACAGGGAGCACATGGAACACTCACTGTGTGTTTGAGAATGTTCCCGTACTGGGTGAACTGCAGGAGGATGTACGAGGCTGAGGCAGGTGGGAACCTGAAGGAGAACACGGACTCAGAATCAGGCCCCGCCCACACACCCAGGCACCGCCCACACACCCCACACACCCAGAATGCACGCTTACCCAAACACTGTGACCCACGTTTCATCCAGCTGGTCCTCTGAGGACAGAGCATCTCCCTGCGTGAAAAACGGATCAACCTGGGCAGGTGAGAGAGCACTCTTCCACTGCTGCCCAACCCCCGCAGGGCTGAACACACTGGGAGCTGCACCAGGAACACACACACACACACACACACACACACACACACACACACACACACACAGAGCTCACTCAATCATCTCTCTAGTTCCCACTGAAACACATTGAGGAGGAGACATGCTGAACACTCACTGCTGCCTGGAGTCCCAGTGCCTGACAGTGGCGTCTGTAGGACTGAGAACGGCTGCAAAAAGACACACAGTAAAGTTACAAAAGAAAACACAGACCATGAGCACAGGTCATGGTGTCACAAGCTACAAAAATTCAATTTGACACCGTTCAGCTTCATGCTTGTATAAGAACTGACATGAAGCATCTAGCCTTAGAGATGACAAACATTCTCTTTTTAAAAAAATTATTAAAAGAACAGCCCGCCCCCCCCCCACACATATACATATATATATATATATATATATATATATATATATATATATACACACCCCACACCCCAGTAATGACATCAGTGCCGGTGATGTGTCCATGTGTGAGGTCACCTGCTTGCGTGATGTAAGAGGAGATATCCCGACCCCAGGACTGTTGGACAGATCATCATAGATGCTTCTCACTGGAGGAGCACCACTTTTGTCTTTGGGTGTGGGAACCACAGGCTGAGGTGGAGAACCACCTGCCACACACAGAACCACACAGTTTACTCAACCAGCGTGTGGCGTGTTGCGCTGCTGTGTGGCGTGTTGCGCTGCTGTGTGGCGTGTTGCGCTGCTGTGTGGCGTGTTGCGCTGCTGTGTGGCGTGTTGCGCTGCTGTGTGGCGTGTTGCGCTGCTGTGTGGCGTGTTGCGCTGCTGTGTGGCGTGTTGCGCTGCTGTGTGGCGTGTTGCGCTGCTGTGTGGCGTGTTGCGCTGCTGTGTGGCGTGTTGCGCTGCTGTGTGGCGTGTTGCGCTGCTGTGTGGCGTGTTGCGCTGCTGTGATCTGCTGCACCTTTACCTGCTAAAAGAGGAGCCCTCATTTCAACGCCACCTCCAGTCAGGCCAAACGGTCTAGGCTGGGGTGTGGCAGGCGCAGGCAGATCGCCCAGCAGAAACCCCGGCAGGAACTGCGTCCCGGATCCAGGTTTGGGGGACGTAGGAGAACCCAGGGCCATCGGTTCTATACCTACCAAAGCAAAAGACAGACAGTGCCGAGGGCAGACTGGTCAGCTGGGAACTACATCCTGCTAGCTAGTTATCCAGCTCAGTTAACGTTAAGAATCTGGCAGGAGCGCCCTCTATTCCCAACGTGCACGCACGTGACAGTAACAGTAATCAGGTTGAGACGTTTGCTGATGTTTGGAGCTACATGACACATTAACGGCCATGACCTGGTCAGCTTTAACGTCACCCTGCATACAGACCGTGTAGCTTTATAAACGCATTACAACAAACGCAAAACAAACATTCACCTATGAACTGCGACTGGGAATATGAATGTTACCCCTCAGGGTAAAACACCACCGCTGGGCTCCTGGAGAAACACGATGCTAAGATATGCTAACATCAGCCAGGGCGTAGCTTAGTTAGCGAACTCGGTAAAACTGTGCTTAAAGTTAGACCCACTGTGTAAGAACAAGCCATATTGCAGCGGGTTTTAGAAGCACAGCAGACCAACCTTGAATGTCCATCTGGAGACGCGTCCGAAACACCAGCGACGAGATTCAAACTGCGGCGGAAATAGCGCGGCCAAACCCCAAAGCACTTCCGGTGTCAGAGGCCACGGAAAGAAAGGCAGCGTGAAAACCCCCTGGTGCCGTGTATGACGCCCCTGGTGGCCAAACCAAGCTTAATTCATGGACTAATGTGGGTAAACTTGTAAAAAAAAAAAAAAAAACTGGTAAAAAAGTGTGTAAAGGTAAGACAATGATCAGTCGACCTGAAACAGGATGCGTAATATGACCTGGTCTGAGGGACAGGACCGTCCTGCCCCTGACAACAGCTCTTCTGCACCTGACAACAGCCCTCCTGCACCGTTTACATTTAGGTCTGGAATTCTGTCACAGGCATTTACATATTCATGTATTTATTTATTTGTTTATTATTTACTTTATTCACTTTTTGTTGGTTGCTTTTCTATAGAGAATAGAAATGCAACTAATTTTTTAATTTGTATTTATTTATTTATGTCTCATACATATGTATGAGGTTGATAAAGATGTCTAGTAAAAAATGTAGTTAATGGTTAAATGCCCTGTGCAAAGACGTGAACCAAAAAATCATCAATAGATATCAGTACTGAATTATCTGTAGGTTATTAAACGAAGGAACATGTGAGGCGGCATTCGCTCGCAGAGAGAGAAGCTTGTGATTCATGTAAAGGTTCTCAGACTGTGTCTCCTGTGTTTGGTAATGTTTTCAGTTATGACCTTTGAATTTGCTCCATGAAGCTGCATATTCAGGAGGCCGTTCACAGACTG
>JAGXOD010000048.1:307500-317500 GCA_020368025.1 Brachyhypopomus occidentalis
TCAATTGATTTTCAGAAATTTCCACAACAGTAGTTAAAACACTGCAGTGCTCTATTATTTACACACTGGTACAACAGGAACTCAGCGTGCTCATGTTCATACAGATGCGCAGTGATGAGACCCCGCCCCTTACCCTGCCCCCAGGCAGGACACCTGGCTGACCTTAGCATGAGCAATGCGGTAGTGGCAGCCAAGGGCGAGCTCCAGCCCGCCCCCAAGGGCCACGCCCTCTATGGCCGCCACCATCGGCTTCTCTGATGCCTCAATGTCATGGACCAGCGACACCAGTGCAGGCCCAGACAGGGGTGTGGCAAACTCTCGGATGTCTGCACCTGTCAGCAATACAGTCTGTGGTCAGTACATGGACTTCGATAGTTAAAATTAATGTAACAGATAATTGGGATGATGTGCTGGATGATGTGGGAGATGATGCAGTCAAGACCCAGACTGAAGGAAGCAGGAGGGATCCCAGTATCACATACACTCTCATATCAAAGGCTGAGTCCATGCTCAGAGCCACAGAGCCTAGAGAAGCACTCACCCCTCACTACGAATACAGGAAAACGTGTGTATGTGTAGATTAGCTTAAAGCTACCTGAGTGCTGCTAGCTAAGCAATGTCGTGCGAGTGCCGGGTTACGCAAGCTCTCAAGCATGTTCACCTCCGCTGAATTTCCCGTTCTCCCCACACAGGACCACAGCCTTCACCTCAGCATCGGCGAGTGCACAGCACAGTGTGTCAGCGACAGCCGTCCGCACAGCGGCGCTGCGAGAAGAAGAGATGAAGAGCCATGAACTGCTTTGTGCACTCAGGTCACTTCTGTAAACTCAGTGCTGTGAATGGAGCAGCAGAGGAAGCCTGAACTCCAGTCTGATACCATACAGTCATACAGCGTCATACTCTTATACTGACAACTTCATACAGTTGCTGTTGCTGAGGGTTTTTTTCTAAGCATACACACAACTTAGGAATTCAAGTAAGAATGTGATAATGGTCTTGATGGTCAACTTAGAAGTGAAAATGAACCATTAGTAATTGGCACAGCAACTCATTCAGCTGGGGCGTCATGCATGAATAAACAGGACAGATGCAGGAGAAACTCGCATCAAAGAATTGAATCCACTTCCACACGTGTTTAAATATTTTCACTAAATATTTTTTTAATCGAATCGAATTTCAGAACTGTCAAATAGTCTTTACTTTTCTATGTTACTTTAAGCAATAGCTTTTGACAATTATTATTTAGGCTATGATCAGTAAATAACATTTACTGATCATACACAACACCTGATTTAACTTGTGCGATAACGAACTCAAACAGGTGTGTTGATCTGTTGAGCCGAAACCACAGAATCACCCCGTGCAGAAGTGTTTACATTTATACTTGTCCATACAAAAGTATGTATGGTTACTTATACACACTGGACAATCATAACTGAGCTGACCTGAGTGCGTTGACAGGTGGGTTGGTGAGAGTGATCAGTGCGACTGATCCCTGCGGACGCCAATATCGGGCCATTGTGTCACAGTTGAGCTGCAGAAATCCGAAATACTTTTTCAGACGTTGCCTATGTGCGCAGGGACGAAGTTTGGAACTTGTACCTGAGAAAGGACTTTACTCTTCGTGAAGTTCATTCTGCAGCATATTATCAAGCGTTTTGCAACGTGGAGTACGAGTCGCTAGTTGTACATTAACAGTGATGCCGTCCTGCGCTGCCGGGAATAAAATAAAGGTCACGACACGTTTAATGTAGTGCTGTGGTCTTTACGCCTGTAGAAAACCATCCAATTAAAACCATAATGCCGCCTCCAAGCGGCCGTGGTCGGGGTACATGTTCATAAGGAGATGACAGCCTGCAGTGATCGCGTTGGAGGAACTTCCAACAGCAGCTCACACGTTTCACTGCCGACATGAGCACGATCTAACGCTAACCGCCTGCTGCGCTCTGATTGGTCGTTTGTGGTGACGTGTCCGGTCCCACACCTCTCTCGTCCCCCTGTGCCGCGCTACTTGGTTCCGCGCTTCACGCCGACAGTATGCGCTCTGGAGTTGCTTTAGCGACGGTAGTAGCGGCGTCTACTTTTTACCTTTATCTGTTGTCCTCTTATGTACCTCCTGGGCCGCAGTTAGTAAAACGAAGTAACGATGAAGGCGTGGAATCCCCAGGAGAAAACCTGCGTGAAGCCGACAGTTCCAGGTAGAGTGGTGATACGCCGCAGTCACAGAAATAACTGATGAGCTGTTCTCTGATGTCCGAGCGAAATATAGTTATTATTGACTCTATTTTACGATCTTAGTGTCTGCTCGACCCACGGTGTAGGTAGATTTCCATTATATGGCTGTGTAATTATGTAGCTACCTCCACCCTTTTGTCCTCTGCTACAGTCGCAGCGGTAGTTTCAGGATCCAGAGTTCAGTCTTGACCGCCAGGTTGAAACTTACGTGAGACAGTGTGAGATGATACAGTGTGAGACAGTGTTAGATGAGACAGTGTAAGATGAAAACCATTGTCATAATTTCCTTCATATGCTCCTTGTTGTTTTAGTTCTTTGTACTGTCAGAAACAGTCTCACTCACTGAATGACTCGTTTTGGTGCCTTTTAGGCTGAAATTCCCGTCGGACCTGGCGGAGCTGAAGGAGATGGCGGACCTGTTGCGCTTCTATCAGACGGAGCACGGCGGATATGTGCTGTTAGTCTTCTGCAGCGCTTACCTTTACAAACAGACCTTTGCCATCCCAGGATCCTCCTTACTTGTAAATACACCACCACCTCACATACGGCACCTCTTTACGGTGTTATAGTGAGAAGATAAGATCGGTTTAATATTCTGTCCATGTGTATGATCTCGTATTTTAAATATATGTGTGACATTTTAAATATGTATATTGTATTTCCCCTGTACTTTCATTTCTATCCTGGTAAGTTGATTGCTTCATGTTTTTGCCCAGAATGTCCTGGCGGGGGCGCTGTTCGGGCCTTGGCAGGGCCTGCTGCTTGCCTGTGTTCTCACCACTGTAGGTGCCACTTTCTGCTTCCTGCTGTCTCAAGCATTTGGGAAGCAGCACATTGTGCAGCTCTTCCCAGATAAAGTTGCAGTGCTACAGAGAAAAGTGTGTATGTCCTTACAACACATCAGCAGGAACTACTGTAGTGTTCCCATTTCCTTGCACTAAGTTGTAGAGTTCTGGTGCTGATTCTGTGTGCTGTGTGGATCAGGTGCAGCAGAACCACAGCAGCTTGTTTTTCTTCCTGCTCTTCCTGCGGTTTTTCCCCATGAGCCCCAACTGGTTCCTGAACATGAGCGCGCCGATCTTCAACATCCCACTCGCCCTCTTTGTCCTGTCTGTCTTCATTGGTAAGACCAGTGAGAAGCGTCAGAATGAAACATCACAGTTTGTGGGTTGATGCCTAAATGGCCCCTGCGGTCACGTCTGAGGGGACTGGTGCTGGATGACAGATGTGCTGTTGTTCCTCCGTCCTGTTGCCCCCCAGGTCTGATGCCGTACAACTTCCTGTGTGTGCAGACGGGCTCGGTGCTGTCTGAGCTCACTTCTCTGGACCAGCTGCTCTCCTGGAGGGTTCTGTTGCAGCTGCTGGTGGTCGCTTGCGCTGCCCTGCTGCCCGGAGCTGTGATCCGCCACCACAGCCGCTCACAGCTGCAGCTAGACAGCACACGGGGAAGGGAAGGGTCAGGGTCAGGGTGCGAAGGGAGGGAGGGAAGGGAGCAGTGACCGGCTGGCAGCCCAGAACCGCGTTAAAGGGGCTGAAGGAGCTGAACAGCCTTAAAGGGGCTTGATGGAGCTGAACAGCCTCTACACGAATGTGGAAGTGAATTTATGGTGCTGAACATACTGCTGTTGGACCTCAGATGTGATGTCATCATTCACTTAATCAGCAGGGTTTAAAGGAAGCAGATGTTCATATTGAACCTTGTGAGTACAGAAGAACACAGGAGGAGGAGGAGGTTGCCAAGGGTGTTTTTGTTATGTTGTTTACTAGTGATGTTTCCTTTGTTTCCCTGTAGTACAGATGTGGGATAAGTGATCTACATCTTTTATGTGTTCTGATCCTGTCACTGAAATGAAATTGATATTTTAACATCCTGGTATTTTAATGTCCTGGTATTTTTTTGGTATTTTACGTGATGGTGCTTTACTCAGTGTCCCACCTATGTGCCTTTGAAGATGTTAAAGCCACATTTACTTTGTTAAAAAAAAAACAGTAATGTAATTGGAGTCCTAAGACCGAAGTTATTAGGACATAATTGTATACGTGTGGATGTGCTATGGCCCTTGGAGCAGAGCACAGCCCAGACACGCCCGTCCAGAACAGATACGCCCCTCCAGAACGGACCAGATACGCTCCAGAACGGAGCAGTTCAGCTAACTCCAACTAGGACACGCCCCTCCAGAACGGACCGGTTCAGATAACTCCAACTAGGACACGCCCCTCCAGAACGGACCGGTTCAGATAACTCCAGCTGTCTGGACAAATCAGGAGAACGCTGAACAAATCTTCAACTCTAAGCATTTGTTCCATGAACAAGCACATGCAAGTTATTCCTGAGTCTTTAGTTCTGTGCCAAACTACCATTAAATCACAAATGTGTTTTATAGGCTTCTGTTTTGTTCACTGGGTGAAATATCACTTTACAATACAAGCCAAACCCCCTGTGTGAGTTAAGAGTACAGGACCCTGACGTGGCCTGTATGACCACAGCAGAGATTCTGCTGTTGCTCCAGTCTAAACCCTATTAATGTTTTAGGTCTGAGTGCTTGTTGTTGTAACACCAAAAACAGCAGCATTCTGACAGTGTTACTCCTCCATGTAAACGTGGCAGGTGGAGGGTCTGGTGAAGCAAAGCGGGTTTGAAAAGGTTTTCTTATTGCTCAGGTCTGTGAGGATCAGGTGCAACAGCCTGGGTCAGCACACAATCCTTCACTGCCTATTCCCACCACAGGGTGGCGCTGTGAACCCTGTCTCACCCTCACATTACACAGAGCAGAGTGAGCAGGACCAGAGACTCCAGACACTTCAACACCAATAAGCCTTAAAGCTGTTAGTGTGTCCTCAGCTAACTGGGTCTGTTAGTGTGTCCTCAGCTAACTGGGTCCTTCCACAGAAACACTCATACTGGTGAGACGTGTGTGTGAAGCAGCACAGAAACACTCACTCGTACTGGTGAGACGTGTGTGTGTGAAGCAGCACAGAAACACTCACTCGTACTGGTGAGACGTGTGTGTGAAGCATCAGTCTGCCACTCATCTTTCAGCACATCCCTGATTTAAGCTCTGGATCCTGAAAGGTCACTACAGCTGTCTCATCATGTGAAGATGACACTACTGCAAAAGCTACTTCAGACCTCACCCCACTCGCCCCCTTCAATAGTCATCACTGTTACTCAGAGAAACAGCTACTTGTCAACATTGTTACAGTATAGAATGAATATAAGATGGTGTAAAGACACGACATTAGTATGTTAAGTTCTGAAATCACTAATGTCTAATATTTTGCAGTGGTGCAACTTCACTGGCTTAATCCCCCACAAGTCTAAAAAACAAACTAACCACAGAAAAGCTGTGGGTCTCCCTCAGGTGCATGACTGGCTACGCTGAGACGAGACCTGCGGCTTCACTGTCTGTTTCCTGGACGTGACCGGTCAAATTCCACATTCTAACCATACTGCAGTGCAGTCTGTCATCTACCTGAACGTGGGGTGAGGGGCAGGTGAGGGGCAGTCCAGCATCACAAGCCCAGAAGCAGAGAGGCTGCAGCAGGTCGGCTACTGGCCCAGAAGACTCGACGTGCTTCCGCTCGATTAGACATGAAGACGCCGTGATGGCTTTGGTGTCCTACTGATGTTACTCACACTGCCGTTACAGAGCTGTGTGTGTCCTTCAGTTCTGAAAGACAAAAAGGTTTCCAAGACAGCAGGATGAGAAACGCTGGTTCAGGCCTCAGTGGGCAGAGCTGCTGTGGATGAACCCTGAATTACTTTACTGTTTGTTTACTGTTTGTCTTTGTCTGTCGCAACTTTCTTATCTTGATCTTGTATTAAGTACTCAGCATCCAAGTTTAGAAAACACTTCTGACTAGCAGATATCCCATAATCCTGTGCTTCACCTCATGCTACAAAGACTGCTTAAAAAAATAATCTGTTATTCTCTGTTCTACCACAAGGTGGCACATGAGGAGGACGTTCAGGAGGTGTCCCGCAAGCAGGGCGTTCAGGAGGTGTCCCGCAAGCAGGGCGTTCAGGAGGTGTCCCGCAAGCAGGGCGTTCAGGAGGTGTACCAGGTGGTTCAGAAGTTGTAGCAGTGTCCCGCGGTGGTGGGGTGGACCCTCCAATGCAACGTCCAGCAGCTACAGATGCATTTTTCCATGAGCAGTCCATCAGACCCCAAGACTTCAGAGATCTTTTTTATTAAAATGAAAAAATTCAAATGCTCAAAACCATTAATTCACAAGGCATATAAAGGTGTGGTGGTGGAGCAGGAGCTACGGTGCACTGAGGTAGATCACAGCACGAACATGTGCACTGGGGTAGATCACAGCACATGTGCACTGGGGTAGATCACAGCACATGTGCACTGGGGTAGATCACAGCACATGTGCACTGGGGTAGATCACAGCACATGTGCACTGGGGTAGATCACGGCACATGTGCACTGGGGTAGATCACGGCACATGTGCACTGGGGTAGATCACAGCACATGTGCACTGACCACATTCTGACTGCAGCCAAGTGACTCGCTGCTCTCACCAGCCGCCCTGACAGCTCAATGTGTCTCCCACCAAAAACAAAAACGTCATTTTTATCAATAGCTCTCATCACAAAATAGGAAAAAATAGATTGATAAATAGAGCTCTTTATACGTCTACAGACAGGCACACGCGGGCACACGCAGGTGGAGTTGGCTGTGGGGAATATTGGCATGAATGTACAGTGAGAGGTCACGCCGACCACGTGTGTAATTATGAGTTCATGTGTAAGGCCACAAGCTTCCACCCCTCCCCCACACCCCCACCCTCCCCCCCACACAACCCTCCACCCCCCCCCCACACATCCTCACCCCTCCCCCACACACCCACCCTCCCCCACACATCCTCCACCCCTCCCCCACACATCCTCACCCTCCCCCACACATCCTCACCCCTCCCCCACACACCCACCCTCCCCCACACATCCTCACCCTCCCCCACACACCCACCCTCCCCCACACATCCTCACCCTCCCCCACACACCCTCCCCCACACACCCACCCTCCCCCACATCACCCCTCACCCTCCCCCCCCCCCACCCCCCCCCACACATCCCCACCCCTCCCCCCCACACCCTCACCCCCCCCCCCACACACCCACCCTCCCCCCACCCACCCTCCCCCCACACATCCTTCCCCACACCCTAACAACTAACCCCCCCCCCAGCAACACACCCTCACCCCCTAGCAACTAACCCTCCTCACCCCTCCCCCACACATCCTCACCCCTCCCCCCACACCCCCCCCTCCCCCACACATCCTCACCCCCCCCCACACACCCACCCTCCCCCACATCCTCACCCCCCCCCCACACACCCACCCTCCCCCACACATCCTCACCCTCCCCCACACATCCTCACCCCACATCCCACCCTCCCCCACATCCTCCACCCTCCCCCACATCCTCACCCCCTCCCCACATCCATCCCACCCCCCCCACATCCTCATCCATCACCCTCCCCCCACACACCCCCCCCCCACCCCCCCCCCCCACACACCCCCACCCCCTCCCCCCCCCCCACACATCCTCACCCTCCCCCACACATCCTCACCCTCCCCCACACATCCTCACCCTCCCCCACACACCCACCCCCCACACATCCTCCACCCTCCCCCACTCATCCTCACCCCTCCCCCCCCCCCCCCCCACACACCCACCCCCCACCCCCCCCCACACCCACCCTCCCCCCACATCCACCCTCCCCCACACATCCTCACCCTCCCCCACACATCCTCACCCCTCCCCCCACCCCCCCCACACATCCTCACCCCTCCCCCACACATCCTCACCCCTCCCCCACACACCCTCACCCCTCCCCCACACATCCTCCACCCTCCCCCACACATCCTCACCCCTCCCCCACACACCCACCCTCCCCCACACATCCTCCCCCACACCCCACCCCCCCCACACATCCTCCCCACCCCCCACCCATCCCCACACATCCTCACCCTCCCCCACACATCCTCACCCCTCGGTGCTGCTGTGCATGCAGAGTCTCTGTATTTCAGGTCTTTTCTCCACAACTATGAAGTTCTTTGGTTTTGTTCCAGATGTTCCTCTGTGGCTCCAGACGCCTCCCACCCTGCTGTGTGTCCCTTCCAGTTGGGAGGTAAACATTCATCGGCTGGTGCCCACTGGGGCCACCCTGGTGGTCACTTGGAGTGGTATGACTCCGGAGCACTGCCCTGTTTCTGCCCCTGCTGCTTCTGCCCCTGCTGCTTCTGCCCCTGCTGCTTGGCCTGCTGGACGATCTCCCTGATCTTCCTCTGCGCAGCCTGCAGGAATACGGCACCAAGCCCATAAGTTCTGGGTTTTATGAGCTAGAAGCCCAAATAAATAAACACTTGAAAACGTTTAAATTGTCCTGAATATATAATCTATGTTTAACTATTTGAATGGAATTATAGAAATGAATCAATTTTTCCATGATATTCTAATTTTTTGGAATGGGTCTATAACCCCACATAACCTCATAGAACATCATATAACCCCATAGAACCTCATATAACCCCATATAACCCCATATAACCCCATATATGCCCACTGCCCATCCAGCGTGGAGCAGCAAACATCTGGCTCACCTGGCTGGCAAAGAAATGTCCGCTGATTTTGACGAAGACCTCGTCGTTCTCATCTGGGGTTTGGTCCCGCGGCACAATGACCTCTGCACTGGTCAGATTCTGCAGCTCATTAACCTGAAAATGTTATTATTGAACAATTCAATTGAAAATATTAATATTGTTCATGAATGTGCATTGTGCACAGTAATCTTACAACAGATTAATGCAGGAAGACATGATTTCTTTTAAACATGTGACTAGTTTCTTCTAATGAGCCTTCCACATGTCTCCTCCTGTGCAAATCTGTGATTGGTGCATAATCCTATGCAGTGCAGGGCTGTGATTGGTGCATAACCCTATGCAGGGCTGTGATTGGTTCTCACTGTTTTACCGCCCTTCCCAATGACTCGGCCTGCAGCGGAGGAGGGCACTTTGATGTGAGCCTCCAGTCTTGCTTCCTCCTTGCCTGAGAAGACGTTCTCCTCCTTCAGCCGGGTGTATATCCTCCCCTGGGCCTGCCGCACCATCACACAAACTTCAGTGCTACAGAATCAGTGAAGTCTCTGAACTGACTGATAACTCACAGCGACATTCGAAGTACAGAACAATGCGTGTGTGTGTGTGTGTGTGTGAGGAGCCTGCAGTACAGATGATTTCATTACTTTAAACTGAGCTTCCGGTGGTCCAGTGATGATGACTTTCCTCTCACTGACATCAGGACTGTCTGCAGGTGCGATCTGGGGTTAGGGAGGACACACACACACACACACACACACACACACCCTCAGCACCACTCACACACTGCAGCTGCTGCATGGTAACCAAGCACACACACACACACACACCAACCCACACCCACACACACAACCACCCACCCACCCCCATGCACCAACCCCCACCCACACACACACCCAACCATGTAATTGTATGGTAGAATGCATATTGATAACAGCACATAAGATGTTATTGGACTCTTGGGATGATTTACAGTTATTGAAGTTCTGTCACTGGCACCTTAATGGAAGCTCCAGCAAACTGCACCAGCTGCTGGATGTGGTGGCCCTTCCTCCCGATCAGCGGCCCCACGGCCTTGGGGGGGATGAGGAGGTGGACCACCTCCTGCTCAGGAACCTGCAGGGCACAGCAACTGTGTCAGGCCTCCCTGCAGGAGG
>JAGXOD010000048.1:322500-370000 GCA_020368025.1 Brachyhypopomus occidentalis
CAAGACCAGGTCCCTAACCACCACACCATGACTACAGACCGAAACTGTAACAATTCTTATGTTTGTACTAAGGTGTCAGCATATGTGTGTTTATGTGTGTGTGTGTGTGTGTGTGTGTGTGTGTGTGTGTGTGTGCTGGTGGTTAAACCAGAGTGGTGTCTCCTCAGGCTGTAATGAGATGTCTGAGTTCAGTCCAGCTCTCTGGATTTACCCTGTTCCACATTTTCCACTGTACCATACTGGACCAACAGGCTGTCCAATACCTGCAGAGCAAAGAATGAGACTCCATCAGTCCAAACACACAATGAAACTACCCACCAATACACAGCAGTGCTGTTGACCAGACAATGCTGCAATCACCTGACAACACTTACCAAAGACGCCAATGAACTAGGGTGAAATGTACAAATATACATGTTGGTACAATTATGTACCAATTAAGTACATCACCATCCAGGGGTTTAGTGATGAATGTGTTTAACTAGTTTAGTTTAGTTGGACTCATTTACTCCATGGGCCAAAGCCCCCTAACCACGATGTGTGTGCTCAATGCATCAGAATTTGATCAGAATGTTTCAATGGTGTATGTGCCTGTATCTGGTACACACACACACACGATACGTCCTGTAAGACTGCTGCCCCTCACCTCCCACTGTAGAAGAGATGGAATGTTCCGGATCTGAAGCTTTCGACTCCTGAAAACAGGACAGAGAGGAGAGGAAGACAGAGGAGAGAGAAACAAAAGCTTGTTGAGATGCAGCTCTACAGGTGTCTGCTGCTCACGTCTGCCTTAATCCAGCTGCTAGTCCAACACCACACACACCCCAGGTGAGTCCGACACCACACACACCCCAGGTGAGTCCGACACCACACACACCCCAGGTGAGTCAGACACCACACACACCCCAGGTGAGTCCGACACCACACACACCCCAGGTGAGTCAGACACCACACACACCCCAGGTGAGACAGACACCACACACACCCCAGGTGAGTCCGACACCACACACAGCACATGCTATGATTGCATGAAATCTGCTCATTGGTTTTCTGCCATAAATAAACTGCTGAAAAGATCTTCATCCAACTTCAAAAAGCAACAGACACACATTTATTCAAACCACTGATACTGAAAGGATGAAAATCATATGTGGTGAACCAAGAGTAACCGCTGATGAATCTGACCAGGGTACAAGTGGAATAAAATGAAACACACATTTACAGTACCAGTTTCATTTGTCTGGCGTTAAACAGTTGACTGCAGGGAGGCGTTATCCTGCAGTAACTTCCTCAAGTTCACAAGCATATTGTGTATGTGCCACAAAGCAATGAGCCCAGCACCACAGTTCCGCCCCCAGGTCCCACCCCAAGCCACGCCCCACCCCCAAGCTCCACCTACATGCACTGCCCCCGAACTCCATCCTACAGCTCACCAGAATGGCTCCATTCCACTGGACGAGAACCATCTAGCTGCATTATATGTGATGCATATGCATATATGATAAATAGATATATTTATACAACCACTCGCATTTACATTTACTATACTACTGTTGTCCTAATAGTGTGAGAAAGATGAATGAATCAATTACTAAATGAATGATTTTACTGTGGATATGGATATTGGTTTACCCATACAGGTGAAATCTCACTTTCCTTCCATTAACAGGAACTAGATGCTTTGTCACAGTGATGAGCTGTGATAATTACAGCGATCGGTATGGTGATCGTTACGGGGACCATTATGGCACATCGATGGAAGCTCAGGGCTTCAAATAATACACACAACTAGGGGCATCTGCCAATACCAAAGACACAGGCCACATTTATGAACATCACACACACTAACCATCATAACAACATCACACACACTAACCATCATAACAACATCACACACACTAACCATCATAACAACATCACACACACTAACCATCATAACAACATCACACACACTAGATCCACAGCCCTGCTCTGCTGATTGGTCATCAACCACAGCTGCTTGTCCTGCAGAATCATGAGTCACAAATACGCATGTTCTCAGTGTCCCTCTAGTCAACTAGCAAACCAATCCAAGACAGGCTGAAGATGTTCACAGGGTATTAGTGTCATCGTCACATCCTGTGTGATATAATCTCCTTCTCCCTCTGTTGCCTTTCTTAATCTAAAGACGAGTCTAATATCTCCTAGGGAGTTTCACCAGGGGGACAAGGTCCAGAGAGAAGCCAAATAAATAAAGCTGAAATCATTCATACATCCAGTTCTGAAATTCACAACTTCATAGGATTTAAATCATACAACCAATTAACTGATAATGAGTCTGTGTACATGAGGAGTTCATTTAAACCATCCTGTAATGTGACAACACTGACATGCAGCACACGAACACAAGTAGTGTGCAGTAGTGTGCAGTAGTGTGCAGAAGTGTGCAGAAGTGTGCTCCAGTTCTCTGTGTGAATGTGGAGTATTAGGTCTCATTCAAAACAATTTAATCAGGATTAATAAAACAATATTTTCACATTTACAATTTATTTTATAAAAATTATTAAACATCTATACCAAATAAACTATAAGGACACAGAACACTCTAAAGTATAAAAACATATACTTTAGAGAGTGTTCTCAACACAAATGAATACTGCATACTGCATGTTTACAGTGAGACCATTAAAATCAACATAAAATCAAACCAACGCAGAGACGCTATCCTGGACACTCTGATTCCTTTAGAAAAGCACGTAATTAAATGATTGTTAATTAAATGATTATATCACATAAATTACATTCAGACTCCAGATATTAAATCAACACTGAACTCCCAGACGAACACGGCTGAACTCGGAGCCTTACAAAACCGCTGGGCTCAAAATCATAGCAAGAAAGTTGGAAATAAATACAGGATTCCCCATTTACCTCCTCTACTCTCTACCAGGCAAGGGTCTTAATTACCTGAACAAACATACTGAAATTTAAAAATGAAAACCCCAGTAATATCATCTAAAGTCTACATTTTTTCTTTCTATAATTTCAAACTAGAGGCAAAAAGTGTCAAGTAGTATCCATCAAAAGTATTAGGGTGATATCACAAAAAAGTATGTAATATTTAAATAACCTTCTAAGTAGGGATACGTAGAATTGATCCAAACCTTTTAATTAGTAGTAAATGTGCAAGTGTGACATTACAGTGCACAACCACTACTGGTACCGTCTGTACATCATAAATAACCCTACAGATGCAGGTCAACTCTAAGCATCAAGTTAAACAGACAATATTTATGTTTAATATCTACAACAACATTAATAATCTGGTTAGTAATAACTCAGGACAAAAAGTATCTAATTATCAAACATAAGAGAACTACAAGAATAAAACACCCAGAGGTAATAATTCATGTTTATTCTTTATTTTGTTAAGTAACTCAGTAATAATAATAATAATGATAATACACACACTTCATGCAGTCTTGATATTCTACTTCTTAAAAACATTTAAGATATTTAGTAATATAATAAAAAATATGAGGCCTAATTACTTTTACTGTGAGATATTATTTATTGCCAACATTATTACAAACTTTAGACTTTAAATTCTAAAAAAAAAAATGTAGTCCGGTTTCAAATTAACTACATCAGTGGCGAGCGCAAGAATTTCTACTATACACTATACATATATATATAGGTGGCGCCTATATTCGTGTGCCAGTGTTTCAACACCACATATAGCCTATAGCTTAAGGCGTCGGTTGCCCGATCGTGCTCTTCCGAGAGGTGCAGTCACGTTAGGCTCTTCCGAGAGGCTGTGGCCATCTTGCTGCGCACTTTATGTAACACTCACGTGAGATCATAGCGTCAAGGAAAAAACATAAATAAGTCTAAATAAATGCTAACATTTTTGTATTCTGCATGTTTTTAGAGATTGTTTTAAAATAATACATAAGCACTACCAACATGTTAGACATACAGCGCGATTAGAAGGCCTGCTACACCCCTGCCTTTAATAGGCAATGAATGTGCAAACCCGTAATGCACATTCTACTCTACAGGCTGGAGGTAGTTCACCCTCGCGCAGACCGTCACGCCCCAGCAGCAGAACGGGGCCGCAGAGGAAGTGCGTTCTCCTGAAATCACGTGGCCACCCCAGAGGCCTGCGAGTAGGCCATACATGCATATAAAATAATTTTATAAATTAGTTAAAACATTAGCATGGCTAAAACTGACATAACCCAAACAGAAATCCCTCCTGCACCTTTCATCAGCGTCGTGGTCTCGAGTTTGTCATATACATCCAAGTAGAAATGCGCTGCTGTGCGTGCGGGGTAGCGGAGTGCAGAGACAGACGCGCGAAGGACGGTGGCGATGATTCAACACGCCACTCACAGCTTTTAGGTAAACTCGCATGCGCACACGCACACAAACAGTACCCACCATCATATATACTCACTCACATACTATACCATCATACTACTTCACATTCGTGAACATTACTGAAAACTTCAAACTACTATAAACTAATTTCTGCTTTATTAGTGGAAATTTTGCTGAATTATCTGGCTATACACACGTGCAAAACGCGTTAAACATAACAGCGTCAAATATGGGGTCAGCGCAGCCTTAACAACAAACACCTGTGTAAGAACCCCTGACCCTGCGCAAGTCTGCTTTAAAATATCTCCCTTACAGCTTTTTAATGACGTACTATTGGCACTCATTTACATAAGAACACACCTGGCTTTCTTGGTGCTGCAAAACAATTATATTAATAACTAAAAAACTTAAACACGTGATCTGTGGCACTTATAATAAAATGATCAATTAATCAAAATTAAATTACCTTAATTTTTTGGGAACCGAGTAGTCCAGTTCTATCACCTTCCCGTGTAACTCAACTTTCCCTGCAACGAGGAAACGAAGTGAGCAGTTGAACGTTTTGTCCCAGCGTGTTACTAGACCTCACCAACACGCTATTTTAGATGAACTGTAACGCAGTGGGACACTACACTCCAACCATGTCACGTAATTCAAGACACGCAACGTTAACGAGGGATTACCTTGTGTATATGAAGTCGCGTGCTGGCGTGCAGCAGTGAAGTGTTGAGCTTTAACATGTTCACGTTGGCGTGACTGATTTTTAAAAGCAGTCGGTAAAATCAGCGCCAAATGCGCGTGGTACTAAAGCGCTTCCGCTGAAGTGTGACGGACGTGCTCGTGCTGTCACTGGAAGCGAAGACCGCGCTTAAGAACGGACAGGGATCAAAGGGTAACCCTAGCAACGGAGACGTGTCCTCGCCTTTACCTCTGCGTGTGCGGGGCGGTGGTGACTGATAGTGCGTGCTACGGCAGATGAGGTACTTCGCATCTTTGGTAGGGTTAATGTACGAGTGGCCTGCTCAGCTCAGAACTGGAATCTCACCTCGTCCCCCCCAGCTACCTGTTTACTACCAGTTTGCCTCGGACCCCCAGCACGTACATTTAAGACACCTCGTAAAAACATACCTAGACATCATAGGAACATGTATGTGACGCATTCTCGCTGGTTAGTTAGGTCACTTCTGTTCAATAAAATCAAGATAAAAAATAACTGGAAAATAATAATGCCTGCCCGAACATCAGACCATCACACAAACTCCTGCGTGTGACCGGCGGTGAAACACAATTTGCACTTCAAATGATGTCTTATATCTCAATTATTACAAACATAAAATGGGCAGGAGAGAAAATGCGATCAACAATTTGTACGTTTGTCATAAGTGAGAGGTCCGTCTATCAACACTGGTGCAGCGCGGCGAAATGCTGTTACGGTAACGATCATTACTTCGATTTTCTTTTCCAAGAAGTGTTTCGAGGGTTTTCCGTACAAGTGCTCATCTGCAGGCTGAACGTTCAGAGCCCAAACAGACATTGACCTTACCAGACAGAGTCTCGATAGCTTTTATAGCCCAGTTTTGGTCAGGGAAATCCACAAAGGCATAGCCGGACTTCAGAAGGACCTCATCGGCCACGGGAAGCTTCCTCTCGCCAAAGAGCTGTTTCAAGTCCTCGACGGTGACCGAAGGACTCAAATTGCCGACATATAGTTTGTTCATGATCTAAGAAAATCCTTGCAATTTAACAAAGAGGTGAGAGTTGTATTGAAAATATAATAGAACTATAATGAGAAAATAAAATAATAAAAATAAAATTAAAAACTTATGCAGGAAACCAGCAGCCCACACACCAGCCGGACCCCAGATACAACTGTTCTTACTCAAACTCTTTTTACTGGGATTGGAAAAAAGTGTCGCTACGACGTTGCTCTGTAGCCAACAAGCACCGCCTCTAAATAAATTCGGTCGTATATGTGAGAAAATGATTTGTGAGAAACGTAAATCCTTTGAATGACCGGCACTGCTGCTGAAATTGCGCCTACATGCCCGGTGTAGTTTGATGATGGGATTTTGGTCTTAAGGTTATTGTAGAAGGCTGATGTGTTTGTGACAGGTCACTGGCTAAAAATGTACAGCTTTATCATCGTTTACCACACGCAGCATAACAAATCATTTTAATTCGATATACCCATTTTTATGTTTTTATTGCGCAAACTGGTTTCTCCTTCAGCGCACATAAGTGCGCACTTATTAGGACACGATATTCCACGTCATGTCGGGGAGGTTTACCTGCGGGCGCGTGCCCCTCCGGATGTTTTGCAGCTGCAAGTTCTTGCGAAGGAGCCACAGGGGGCGCTAGCAGTCCGCGCGACTGTGATGGTGCGCAGGACGACGCTGTGGAGTGGAATTAGACTGAGGTTTGGGCTGCCCACAAAGAAAACTACAGACTAAGACTTGTTTTTGTTTACCAATCGAAATTGTTCATTCTTGTGTACAGTTTCATTTTTCAAATGTTAATTTTTAAAATATTCTATTAACACTAAAGCACTCTATTAGAAAATGTAATTACATCACTCTAGAGAAAGGAGAACAACAACAAAAATAAACAAAAAAAATTAAGCTGAAGTAACAGAAGTAACACAAAGCTTCTTTCATTCTGCTCTGTACAGCTTATTCTTTATTCTGTGATGAGTTCCACAAAGCAGTCAAGGAACTAGTAGCTTATGACAGTGTGACAGTATGACAGTTCAAAGTCGCATTGTGAAGGGAACATGAAGCTCTAACTACACTAATAATATTAAAGTGGATTATTACACAAACAATATCAAACATTTGAAAATAAATTATAATTACAGAAAGAAATGTCCTGTTCATTATAAAATGGTATATATTTAGCGCATTGTAGCTTCATACATCTCACCATGCTCATTAAATACTAAAGAAAAAACACCATACATAAATAGCACAGGCACAGTGAACCATCCTGGGAGACCTATTGAGCCATCCTGGGAGACCTAGTGAGCCATCCTGGGAGACCTAGTGAGCCATCCTGGGAGACCTAGTGAGCAATCCTGGGAGACCTAGTGAGCCATCCTGGGAGACCTAGTGAGCAATCCTGGGAGACCTAGTGAGCCAACCTGGGAGACCTAGTGAGCCATACTGGGAGACCTAGTGAACCATCCTGGGAGACCGAGTGAACTCTCCACACGGAGCTGAAGAGGACCGTCTGCTGCATCTGTGCTATGGTCATTTATTGCCTTAGAATATTTATGAATATTTAATATATATGCATATTTAAAGAATAAAGTTTTGTTTTGCTTTTGGAGTTTTGCTTGATCGCTTAACCTGAGAGCTGCCAGTACCTAGCGCTGTGTAACATCCACTCATAACCACACACATGAATGTGAGTAGCAGCACTTCCTGCTGACGGGTGTGTAACTGCATCCCAGCATAGAGCATGATCACCAAACCATTATAGTACATTAGCATTTCAGTCACCTGGACTATTTGTTATTCTTACAAATGATGTTTTTTTAACCTGTCCTGTCCTGTCCTGTCCTGTCCTGTCTGCTGCAGGACAGAGAGGGTTCGTGGGCATCAGGCCAAGTTTACGTGTTTGTGCCTGCAGAGTTTGGTTTCATGGTGATTGTATGTTATTTCAGGTAGTTACATGGTGTTTGTCCCAGCGCTGCTAGGAGGTCTTCAGCTTCAGGACTCTGGAGAGGGATGATCTAGCGCTGGAGGACACGAGGTAGGAGCTGTCAGCAGAGCGGAAGAACTCCCAGTCTCTGCAACCGTTAGTACGTAGGCTGTGCACAGGGACAAATCCTTCATAGCCCTGCCATCTTCACACACACACACACACACAAGGACTGGATCACAGTGCTTACATACTGGTGAGAGGATAAGGACATTTGTGTAGAGGAGTTAAACATTACAATCTGCTGTTTGCTTCTTTTCTGTCACATGACCAAAGGGCAGCAGGTCTCACCTGTACAAAACGCTGTTGAGTGAGTAGGAAGTGCCATCGAAGGAGTTGGACACCACCAAGAACTGATCATCACCGACGGTGAAAAACTCCCAGTCCAGTGCACTGGTAAAGCAAAGGTGAAGAACCGGGTGAGTGAAGTGGGGAAAAACGAGTCCTGCGGTGGACGTGATGAGGCAGGATCTGCAGTGTACCTGCTCGTCGTGATGTCCTGGAACTTCACAAACCTCTGCGAGGTGATGTTGAGCTCATAAATGGTGGAGTTGATGGTGTAAAGAACTGAGCCAGCACTGTCCAACCTCTGGCTGTTGGCTACAGCCAAGAAGAACCTGCCACCGATCTGGAACATCTCCCAGTCTACTGCGCCGGAGGTCTGTGGGGGATCACAGCAGACTGTCACATTCGCACTGACCTCAAACGTGTCTTAGGAAAGCGCAGGAGCTTCTGACTGTGATGTTTCAGCTCTCACATGATCTGCCCAACAGAACCAGCACAGCCCTGATGTCTCAGAAACAGCAACGTTGGAAACCCCCTCTAAAACATGAGTGCAAGGCCTACAGGGTTTCTGGGTTGACAACTGACATGCACACCTGCTAATTGGTCCACCTGTACTCTTTAATAGTAGTTCCACCTCCCACTAATTAAAGGGTGTAGTTGTGTTTCAACACATGCCAACTCAGTTGGTTGTGCATGTCCTATTTTTGCTATACTGAGGTCTATATGAATTTGATCAGCTCATGAAATCTAATTAAATCATCAGTGTATTTAAAAGATAAAACTAAAACTACACACCATAGTGCTAAACTTCTAATGTTTAATACCTAGAAAGTATTTAACTTTTTATTTTTCTTAACCTTTTCTTTTTTTTTGATGTGCAATTCAAACTGACTTTCTTTACCATAATGAACTGGAGCGGCTGAAAGGAGTCTCCAGCCCACATGTAGATGGCGGAATTGATGTCTGTGGACTTTCCATTAAAGGTGTTAGCGACCACCAGGAAGCAGTATGGGCCGATCGTGAAGAATTCCCAGTCATACGCCCCAGACGTGGGGACAGTCTGATTCACCTCAAACATCTCCGTCTTTGGGTTCCACTTGTAGATCACACTGTCAATGTTGTGATTCATCTCTCCTGTAAATGTATATATATATATATATATATATATATATATATATATATATATATATATATATATATATATATATATATGTTGTTTATTATTACTATTATTAAAGGTTTTATATAAAGTCAAAGAGCAAACAGAAAGGATACTGAGCACCAGGGCCTCTATGACTGAAACATTCTTCTCATCACCACCCTCATCACCACCCTCATCTCCACCCTCATCTCCACCCTAATGCTACATGGCTTCTCTACACCCTGTATGGAGAGCCTGGGCCTTCTGCCAGCTGGTGCAGGTGTTGGGGCTTCTCAGCTTTGTCCTGTGTGAACAGAACTCTGTCATGTTTGCCCCTTCAGCTTTGATCAGTAGCAGAGCTGCATGGTTGAACCCACAACAGCAGGAACACACACACACACACACACACACACACACACACACACACACACACACACACGCACACACACACACACAGGCGCACACACACACACACACACACACACACGCACACACAGCACTCTCCTGACAGTACACTACTGCATACACTACGCCAGTGGTACCATCCAGACACCACAGAGCCAGTGTAGTGAGAGCATCACCTTGTCTGTGATTGGCCACGGCGAGGAAGGCCTCGTGCTGGATGTGGAACGCCTCCCAGTCCCGCGCGCTGTGGGTCTGTAGCGTCTGGTGTACCACAAACCGCAGCTTCCTGTCGCTCCACCTATACAGGACCGAAAGCTCCCGCTGCCCAGGGCGGGGCGCTCTGGAGTTGGCCACCACCAGGAAGCTCTAACACAGCACAGCACTGGCGGTTACACACGGGCCTGAAACAGGACTCGGTTACACACGGGCCTGAAACAGGACTCGGTTACACACGGGCCCGAAACAGGACTCGGTTACACACGGGCCTGAAACAGGACTCGGTTACTCTCGGATACACACACACAGAGGACAGACTCAAATGACTTTAACACATACATTAATTTTTAGTGTACTGCTGTTTTGCAACAGCAACAGGATTATATACAAAAGATGACAGTGATGACAGTTTCAGAGTTTAATGAGCTTGTGTGTTCAGTAATTTAAGGTTGGGGTTAAACCCTTCTACATCTCCTCAGAGCTCCCAAGCACCTGTGGCAGACACCTGAGGCAAATAGCTGGGGAGGGGTGTTTGGGGCAGGTGTTTATGCCCATGGTTGCCCTTAACGTCCCTCATCTTCTTTGCTCTAATTGAACGTCTCTGGTACGTTATGGTTTTCTGCCTCTGACAGCATTGAACGTCTCTGGTACTGTGCTGCGCTGCATAGGGGCGTGGGTTTTCTGCCTCTGACAGCAGCTGTGCTATAAATCAGCAGCATCACAACCCCTGTGCTTTTGCTGCGTGTGATTAATGAGGTGAGTCAGACCCCTGTGCTTTAGTGCGTGTGTGCTGCACCTGTGGGGGGGCGTGGCTCAGCACCCGTAGGGGGCGTGGTCTCACTCAGCATCACACTCACCCCTGTGCTTTAGTGCGTGTGATTAATGAGGCGCTGCATTAATGACCCCTGTGCGCGTGTGATTAATGCACCTGATTAATGAGGTGCTGGCGTGGTCTCACTCAGCATCACACTCACCCACTCAGCATCACACTCACCCCTGTGCTTTAGTGCGTGTGATTAATGAGGCGCTGCACCTGTAGGGGGCGTGGTCTCACTCAGCATCACACTCACCCCTGTGCTTTAGTGCGTGTGATTAATGCTGCACCAGCATGTCCATCACACACCACCTTCATGCATTCAGCATACAACTCATCAAGGCGCTGCAGCATGTCCTACACCACCTTCATGCATTACTACAACTCATCAAACCTACACCCGTCTCATCAAAGGCGGAACCACAAGAAGTACAAGACAAATGCCGAGTTGTGGGCTCACTGTTTATCTTACACTGCTCATCTCACCCTGTTTATCTCAGTGTGCAGACAGAGAGGCAGAGGACACCAACCTTTCTGCCCACGGTAAAGAACCTCCAGGCCTGCGCGCCGTAAGTTCTGATGCTCTGGTACCGCTCAAACCTGCTGTCTGTCCACCTGTAAATGGCTGATCCGACGCTGGAGTCCCGGTTGGCAGTGGCGATGAAAAGGCCCTGAGCTGGGATGTGGAAGACCTCGATGTCGAACGTCTCTGAGCTGGTGAAGAGCTCCTGGTGATCTTCCAGGTAGTCTAGCTTCTCCTTCTCTGTGGAGAACGCACAGACATAGAGGTGCTTTAGGAAATCACTTACAAGTACAGTGTGAGTGTGTGTGTGTGTGTGTGTGTGTGAGTAAAAGACACATACCATGCAGCATGGTTATCCAGATGCTGCCGTCACAGATGAACAGAGCTCTCTGGTGTGTGCTGAACCACAGCTGCCCCTCCGCCCAGCTGCCACAGGGGGGGGGTGTGTGGAGAGTCACCCGCACCTCCGCCTCTACGGGCAGTGTGTGTGTGTGTGTGTGTGTGTGGGGGGGGGGGGGGGGGATGAGATGATTAGTGATTAGCAATAACTCTGTAACAAAATTCCTAGTGTTATATTCCAACCTATAATTGTGTCTATAATACTGTCTTTTATCTTTGTTTACACCTACGTGTTTTCTGTTAACTGCTTTCGCAACAGTGTATTTTATTACATTCATTACTCATCTCTGTTATTACCCATCTCCATTATTACTTGTCTCCGCATGTTAACAGTATTTTCATGTGAAGCAAATTTGGCACCTCTAAGATTTATGTACGTTATAAATGTTACAGGTCTTATATGTGTTACATGTTTTAAGACAGGCCCTTGTTTGAGACTGAGCCCAATGTCTCACCGTAGGGGTAAAGAGGAAGCTGGTTGGCAGGCGGTTTGACTGGCAGGTGTAATAGAACCTGCGGGACCAGGAGTACCGCCAGTCTTGGGTCAGAAGCAGGACAGAGTTGAGAGGATGCGTCAGAACCAGGGAGAAGAACCAGCTGCCGCATCAGCCCCTACAGCCCGAGAGAGGAACATTAGCACCAGTCAGCAGTGTGAGCAGGTGCCACTCCACGTGTCCTGGGTGTGACACGCTGCTCACAGAGCCGGAACTGCACATTCACACACAAAATCTACCAGTTACAGTAATAAAACTGTGATGTGATTTAACTCAATGATCACTAAACACTATAAACAATAGAAATTTTAAACATTATATTTAAAATTCTTTGAAAAATACTTTTCTTTGAAGAACGATTGATAAAAGTGCTGTAATGATTTATAACTATTTCAGTGCATAAACGTGTTGGTTCCTATTTACAGTAAGTGTTGCTATGAAGCAACTCCACCATTCCAGTGTAATCTTAGCCCTAAGCCTAACCCTAATCCTTACCCTAACCTTAATCTTAGCCCTAACCCTAATCTTAGCCCTAACCCTAATCCTAACCCTTACAGAGAACAAACCGTTCCATCTTCTCCTGCTGCCTATGAAGAATGTGGAGCCTTTTGTGTCTAAATCCTCAGGAAAAGGTTTCTCCATCTGCCTGAGTTTGAGGGATGAAGATAAAACAGTGTAAATGACTGAACTCAAACACCAGACAAAGACGAAACCAACCAGTCAAGCTGGTAACTCACAGCTGGAGGGGGACGCTGCAGTCCACGGTGAGGATAACGTAGCGTCCAGTCACAGCCAGGACCAGTGTGTGCCAGTGGTCATCGGCTACCCCCACCGCCCTGAACGTCACACGCTTGGTGCCCCCCTGTGTCTGTTGCAGGAAGTGAAGCTTGTCGTAGGAGAGACGCATGCCAATGACAAGTTGGTCAGACTCGGTGTGGAGCAGAGTGAAGATGTACTGGTCCTCCTGCACAGCACACACACTCACATTAACACTGGAGCACCAGGTGTCAAACACACACTCACATTAACACTGGAGCACCAGGCGTCAAACACACACTCACATTAACACTGGAGCACCAGGTGTCAAACACACACTCACATTAACACTGGAGCACCAGGTGTCAAACACACACTCACATTAACACTGGAGCACCAGGCGTCAAACACACACTCACATTAACACGAGAAACACACACTCACATTAACACTGGAGCACCAGGCGTCAAACACACACTCAAACACACTGGAGCACCAGCACCAGGTGTCAAACACACACTCACATTAACACTGGAGCACCAGGTGTCAAACACACACTCACATTAACACTGGAGCACCAGGCGTCAAACACACACTCACATTAACAACCACAAACACACACTCACATTAACACTGGAGCACCAGGCGTCAAACACACACTCACATTAACACTGGAGCACCAGGTGTCAAACACACACTCACATTAACACTGGAGCACCAGGTGTCAAACACACACTCACATTAACACTGGAGCACCAGGCGTCAAACACACACTCACATTAACACTGGAGCACCAGGTGTCAAACAACACACTCACAGTAACACTGGAGCACCAGGTGTCAAACACACACTCACATTAACACTGGAGCACCAGGTGTCAAACACACACTCACATTAACACTGGAGCACCAGGCGCACCAAACACACTCACATTAACACTGGAGCACCAGGCGTCAAACACACACTCACATTAACACTTAACACTGGCACCAGGCGTCAAACACACACCAGGCACCGTCAAACACACACACTCACATTAACACTGGAGCACCAGGTGTCAAACACACTCACATTAACACTGGAGCACACACTCACATTAACACTGGAGCACCAGGTGTCAAACACACACTCACATTAACACTGGAGCACCAGGTGTCAAACACACACTCACATTAACACTGGAGCACCAGGTGTCAAACACACACTCACATTAACACTGGAGCACCAGGTGTCAAACACACACTCACAAACACTGGAGCACCAGGCGTCAAACACACACTCACATTAACACTGGAGCACCAGGTGTCAAACACACACTCACATTAACACTGGAGCACCAGGCGTCAAACACACACTCACATTAACACTGGAGCACCAGGCGTCAAACACACACTCACATTAACACTGGAGCACCAGGCGTCAAACACACACTCACATTAACACTGGAGCACCAGGCGTCAAACACACACGTCTGTCAATCAAGCACAGATTCTGCAAAACCCATTTTAACTAATTTTGAACGAATTAATCATTAATCTTTTAAGTCCTGAGAGAAGAGTCGTTCGTGCTGTGTGTGTGTGTGTGTGTGTGTGTGTTATTCTCTCACATTATGGAGCAAGCGTGGGATCTTCAGGGTGAGGGTGATGGAGAACTCCGCAGGGAAGGACCCGCAGTGGGGGAGGAGCTGGGCTGCTGGGACGCTCAGGCTGTGTGGGGGTCCAGAGAGCTGCACTCCCCGGGAGCCCTGCGACTGCACCATCATCACACTGCTCTGCTGCCCCCCGCTGGCCGGAAGCACCCACTGCAGGAGGTCCAGCGGCAACAAATCTGTGGAAGAAAAACACCCAAATGTTCCCTTAACAAGGGGCCTCCACAATATTCCCTTAATGAGACTTACATGTACATCTTAATGAGACTCACTAACGAGGGATGTAGCCCAACATTCCTGTAATAACAACAAATCAACTTTCCACACACATTGCCTTTTCGTTTTCTGTCACAGCACTCACCACATACCGTACACACCACACACACACACACACACCACATACCGTACACACCACACACACACATACCACATACCGTACACACCACACGCACACACAGACCACATACTATACACAACTCAATACACATACACACCACTTGCACTTTACACACCACTTACTACACACAAACACCACATACACTCTACACACACACCACATACCACACGACACACACACTATACAACACCCACTACACACACATTGTATCACTGTGTAACGTGCTGAAGATGTCTGTCTGATCTGCTGACTTCAGCTGGGGCTTCAGGTTCAAAGGGCAAGACTTCTTGTTTTGTTTTGATTCACCTCAGAAATCAAAGTGAGACGTGGAGCAGTGCAGCACTTTATAGATCAGATTTCAAAGTGCCAAAGAGCCAAAGAGCCAAAGAGCCAAAGTGCCAAAGTGCCCGGACACAGTGAAGATCTTTGAGATTGTTCTAGAAAGCAAACAACTTTTCAAACAGCACCTTTCAAACATCACTTTTCAAAACACTTCCTGGTCTGATGACCCCACAGAGCAACTCTGAAGTCTGGTCTTTTCAAACACATGCGTAACAAGAAATGCAAGTCACATGAGAACAAAAAAGTAATTTTGAAAATATTCTAAAACTTTTCAAAGTGCAAAATGAAAGGATTAGTTTGAAGGAGGTGGTGTAAAGTCTAAAGAAAGTGGTATAAAGTCCAGGTGCATGTTGCACAGGTTTATGTTCCAGGCATTTATCACCTATGAAACCAGGACAGAATAAGAATGATTCAATTATCTCTGCAGTGACAGGAGTGAAAATCTCCACAGTGTCCCACCATGTACGTCCTCATCACGTTTACCCCCCTGTCAGACCCACAGAGTCCCACCATGTAGACTCGGACCTACCCAGACATGTAAGTTGAAACAACTCTCTTTGATTCCTGAACCCTAAATACATACAACAGGACGGTCACTCGGTCTGGCTGCCCTGTTATCAGGAGTGACTACACCTCACGGAAGGTGAAAAAGAGTCACACCCTCTTCTGATGGGTGGCTACATGACTAAGGACATCACAGGTCAGAGAGACACAGGACTGTGATGGGTGGCTACATGACTAAGGACATCACAGGTCAGAGAGACACAGGACTGTGATGGGTGGCTACATGACTAAGGACATCACAGGTCAGAGAGACACAGAGAGAAAACATTGCTTTGATGTTGCAAACTGTAGTGTAGCTTTGGTCCTTTTCAGCAATGAAAAACCAACACAAGCACTGAGATTCACAGGGTGATGAATAGCTACATCAGCTACTATTGCATCTCCCAAAGTGGGATAAGTTCTTTACTGAGATCAGTTCATCTGCTGTAGCCTTATGCTGCTCAAAGGGACAGGGTCAGGGTCAGGGTTAGCGTTAGAGTTAGGGTTAGGGTTAAGATTAGGAAAGACCTTCAGAAAGCACATAAGCACAGATTTCTCTCTTCCACCTGTACCTGTCTCCTGACTGATATCAACAGAATTAGGGTTAAACATTTACTGAACTTGAAGTGTTTAATTCTTCAGCAGTTTGGTATGAAATCTGAAGTACAAAGCTTTACTGGAATGAATTATTGCCTTTGACAGTTAGGACAGTTAGCATTACGAGGGCAAGTTAGAACTAGTACTAAACTGAATATTTGTGAAGCCTCGTGTAACATTATGGTTTAATGAAATAACATGACTTAGATGAACACCTGACTTCTTGTTGGTGATAAATTATTAAACAAACAAAGTTAACATAAAATTACAGATTTGGAAACAGAGGAATGTACCTGTGCCAGGTAATGAGGCGCACCTGTGTCAGTTGAGGAGATGTACCCGTGTTGGGTGAGGAGACGTACCAGTACAGGGTCTCCATGGTGCTAGATGCCCACTGACGATGCAGCAGAGAAGAATCAGGTAGTCAAGCAGCATCAGAAGGTCTATCATTGCCTGAGAGGTCCAGACCTGATCACCTCCCCCAGCACCTCATGACAGACTGGCACCTCCACGGCAGACCTCAGCAGCACCCAGAAAGGTTCTACACATGCAGACATCCATGCAGGAGAGAAGAGGCACATCCCTCTATGAAAGACTCCACACTGGATGAAGATAGGAGATAGTTTACATCACAAAAGCAACGTCCAGAAGCTCTTCACATGTGGACATCAGCAACAAAATTACTCAGCAATTATACACCAAAATAAAATTAAAATGCTGAACATACAAAACAAATTTAATAGTTAATCAGTCTGGAATCCTGTAGAACAGCTGAAGTGAACTCTGAGGGAAAGAGTAGGTGTTTCCTCTGCTGTGTGTGTGTGACAGTGGAACTTCACCCACACGCTCCAAGCTTGGTGAAGTGTATCAACCTTGTAGATATTTACATGAGAATAAGTCAGGTGTGGAGAGGAGGGGTCAAAGCAACTGAGCAAGAGACAGAGTGACAAAACAAATATCAGAGGGAGTGAGTAAAAGAGAGAGGGAGAGAGAGAGAGAGAGGGAGGGAGGGAGAGAGAGAGGGGGAGGGAGAGAGAGGGAGGGAGAGAGGGCTTCAAGCTTTGTTGTACAAAATCTGTACTCTTTTCTTAGAAGTGGTGAGGAATTCCCCCATCCTCTTTATGTAAGGGAGAGAGAGAAGTAGAGAAAGAAAGAGAGAGAGGAGGGAGAGGTGGAGAGAGGAGGATAGACTTGTCCTAATCTTAATCCTGTTCTGTTAGGGACTCTGTTCTGTCTTCAGGATCTGCACTCCAGACGCTGTGCGAGCGTGAGAGGCAGATGATTGACACGTTCTTACACTACAGAGCTGATATAATGTCAGCCAGTTTATTTGTGAAAAAAGATTTGAGCTCCTGTAGAACAAACATCATGAGGTTTAAGACTATTTAACACTGGTTTAGCCTACCAAGACAGGATGATCCTGGCTCATAAAGGCTAAACCCTGTTTGGATCCTTATTCCTCTGCGCAGGGTCAGGTCAGCATCTGCTAACACAGCAATGACACAGAGCACCATCCCTACCGAGAATGTCCTGTGACCTTGCAGTTATTTTGTCCTGAGTGCCTTTCAAATTTCAAGAGTCCAAGTGTGATTGGAGGATTACGACAGATTAGGACAGATTAGGACAGATTAGGCTTCTTTGATTTACATTTTCATATTATTGTCAGTAAGAGGAAGAATCCAATAATGTTAGAACAAGAAAAATCACTGCTAAAAAGAAATGATCAGAGAAGGTTACAGTTCTTAACCCTAACATTTACCTTAACCTTCACCCTTTACCTTTAACCCTTAACCCTGACCCTAACCCTCACGCAGGGAATCAGACATCAGGCAGCATGAATCTGCTGTGTGGCTGTGATAGGAGGAACCCTGAGAGTTTGACTGCTGAGCCGGCGGGGTTCAGTGTTCCACACGCTCCCCTCACACATCTGCAGGAGGAACACAGCTCCTGGCTCAGAGCTCCTCCCCCCCAGCAGACCCAGTGCTACATGGCAGCTGCACTGCTTTCAGACTGCAGGCTTGTAATCACGTCTCCCCAGTCATTACTGGGGGGCTGGATCTCTCACTGTTCCTCACACCCAGTGATTAACGCCACCAGTGACCCCACCTCTCCCAGTCACCGAACATGCCGCCCTAACAAATGAACTGCACAACAAACACACATAAGCTCAGTTAAGCCCGTCGAACACCTAAACTGCTCTGTCATGCTCTAAAACATGATCTGTGAAAGTATAAACAGAGTATTATGGGATACGACAGGAGCGTTTATTCTGCATATGAAGAAAGTCACCAGCATCTGAAAAAGCACATCTGAATTAGTGTGAACAAAGACTCCATGCAGACCCCCTATAGATCACATAGAGTCTCTATGCAGACCCCCTATAGATCACATAGAGTCTCTATGCAGACCCCCTATAGATCACATAGAGACTCATTAACATGCGTTTCCAGTCTGATCATGGTGTGTAAATATCACCAAATGCAGATGTCTTTGCCAGATGTGAAGTGTGAAGACTGACAGCACTGAGGACATTTCCTGTAGCTGCTTCTTCTGCTCAGCAGGTGAATAGAAGCGCCACCTCTCTGAGGACATGATCTAATCCTGCCTAGAGTATTGTTTAGAGGTGATGTGGTAGACTGAACCCATTCTGGAAAGTGCGCGCATGCACACACACACACACAGGGAAAGTCTCAGGGGCACCTGCGTATTACTGAGGGGAGAAAGCCGTAGTTGAAACCTTATCTTCACACTCACACACCCAGCCTGCTTTGCTGCACTGCATTGTGTGATTCAGACCTGTTCCTCAGCACTGAGCTCCACAGTCCACATGGAGCACAAGTACACAGTCACACAATCACACAGTCACACAATCACACAGTCACACAATCACACAATCACACAGTCACGCAATCACACAGTCACACAGTCACACAATCACACAATCACACAGTCACACAATCACACAGTCACGCAATCACACAGTCACACAATCACACAGTCACACAATCACACAGTCACGCAATCACGCAATCATACTGTCAAACAGTCATACAATCACAGTCACACAATCACACTCATACAATCACAGTCACACAATCATACTGTCATGCAATCACAGTCACACAGTCAAACAGTCACACAATTATACTGTCTCAGTTACACAGTCACACAATCACGTACAAACACCTAACCAGCATCATCTACCTTTGGATTTTCTGTTTTTGTGGCTCTTCATGTGAGTCCTTCAGGTCTTTAAGCCGTGTGAGTCACTGTGTCCTCATACATGGTGTCCTGGCTCTAAGGAATCCTAATAAGCACATACAGCACAATAATAAACTGCAGTTATGCAACATACATCATGTGTATAGTGTGTGTTATCGCCCGGTCATGGCACAGTGTGCACAGCTGCAGGAGATGAGAGAGATGCAGGCAGCTGTTTGGCCATCAGGGCTTGGAGACAGGAAGGCACCTCACGCCACTGGCATAAAGGAGAAATGGCTAATGCACAGTGATCTGCTGCTGCTGATCTGCTGATCTGCTGCTCATCTATACGCTTCCACATTTCCTTCAGGATCACAGAACACAGAATCCGAGAGGAGAAACATGAGGCGTGGCTGAGCCACACATCCTGTAAGCAGCATCCAGCCCTCCCACCACCACAGGTGAGTCTACCTGTACTAGTGTCAGCACAGTGTAATTACCTATGATGAGTGCAGACTTTAATCCTAACACCTAACCTAACCCTTACCCTAAAATCTAATCCTAATCCTCTGGTGGGGGTTAGTGCTAATGTTTTTTTGTTAAGCAGTTCTCAGGGCTGTACCTCTAGGAAACATCACGTATTATGAAATCCCAGCATCAGTGACTGGAGTGGAATATTGCGGTGTTCTCCAGCAGGCTAAACCCTTTGATATGGGCAAGTTGGGGCTTGACAGGGAGGATTACTCCCATCCATGTTAGCTCATCACTCCTCCATTGTCAACAGCCATCAGATAGCACGGAAGCTTTCTGGCTCTTAGCAAAAGAGAATGTGTGAAATAAAGGAGGATTTTGATCTCCACCCTAACGATGGTTTTATCCTGTTTTTGGACACTACTGGTTCTATATGGATCTCTCAGCACTTTAGTTACAGCACCCCCTACAGGCCATAGTGGGTAGTGAGCAGAATAGTGTAACGGCTCTGTTAACACTTCTGGCACAAGCTGAAGGATTGGCCACTCTCCTACAAACCACCACTGAACACATTAGGCTCTAATTCCACTATGATTGGCTATTGCATTACAAAATGCTAATTATGGTCAGTGACACAACTGGCCTAAAATGTCCAGTGTGAACTGTGCAATTCAGAACAATGAGAACGAAAAGTGTATTTGGCATAAGCAACAGTCTCTGTGCTGAACACAGACAGGCAGAGCAGACCAGAGGAATCAGGCATCAGACCACGCTGCTACATCAGACCACGCTGCTACATCAGACAGTGAGGTACAGACAGTGTCAGGGCCACAATGTGTTGCTATTGTTTGTCTATTTCCCACAGTGCTCCAGTACAGATTCCTAAAGCACAAATTGAAGACTCTAGAACTGCAAACTACAATTACCATGACTACAGACCCAAACAGAAACATGCACAATCATTCCAGACACAGAATTATAGAGCTTCAACTCTAACAACCCACTCACCTGACATCCAGCATTGTGACATCATGGCACGTGCACCTGTAAACAGAAATGTGATGTCATGTGTAGAGAATGTTGACATAATCGTGTGTGTGTTTCATTACAGTTACAAACATTTATGTGTGTGCTATTATAGTCACTGCTGGTAAGAATCAGTGGAGTGCCCCACTACACACAACCTAATTTCCCTAATGACCACCAGTCTTTCATTGTACCTACTTTCATTTAATAAATTTTTTTTTTCTAAATAGACATTATTCTGTACAATTCCACTTACATACAGTTGCATTGAAATACAGCTCATTATGTACATATGGTTGTGTGTACAAGGGGCTTAGTCTAGTAACCCTATAATAAGCTATTTGTAAACTCTATTGCCATCACACACAAAACATACATGACAACAGGTTATGGGAGGGGTTTACTGACTGGCTCTGTTATACATTGTACTGAATACAGCTGTCCCTAAGGCCAGGAAAGCAATAGCTGGATCTGGGGCTTAGGAGGGCTGTAATATTTACACTTCAATCACTGGTTTTAAATGGAAATATAACAAGCAGATATATTTCTCTGCTTTATAAAGTGATAGTAGTTCATATATACCCATTAACAATCCTGCACTTAATCAGAAATGCCTGTTGTACTCTAGCTGCTGTCTGATGGTATTTAAAATTTAAAATTTGGTATTTCTATTATAAAAATTAATACATTTAACAGTCAAAATAGCCATGATAGCAGTTAAACTGGTGATTCCATGTGTTTGGTAATGAACTAACAGGCTCCTCCGTACAGCTGCATCACAATGGACATAATAATGGACATAATATTAATGGACATAATTCAGCATTACCAGACCAACCCCCCCCCCCCTCCAACCTGCCACACACACCTAAACAGACGTTAACAAGTGAAGTATTGTAAAACCATCGGTCCTGTTTAATGCTTAAAGCAGCAATTACACACTAGGCAAACTTTGCATGACGGGTTTCACCATTTGTACAGCCCAAAAGAAAAACACTGATCTTACTTCAATGTGGACATACTAACCTCTCAAGTGCACCATCTAGTGTAAACCCTGAGCACTGCACTACACTGTGCCAAAACAGTCCAACTACATTTTAACTAATGGATAGCTTAGGTTATAATGAACTGTACTGCCATAATTAACCACAAGAAGGATTTACACAAATTTTATATAGAGTACCAAACTATATTTATTGTATACAATACGAAAGGACAACTCAGATATACAAATCAGTGGGAGAGCTGAGGGTTCTGTCCTGTCCCCATCCCATCATGCACTTTACAGATCATTCAAAATGAGTCACATTAAAATAAGCTGAAATACACAATAATGCAAATGTTACATCTTCAAAGAACATTGTTTCCATCCTCGATTCGCATTACTTAAAACAAGAAATTGAGTTAAAAAGTGAAACAGATTAAAAGCGGAGTGTCCTTTGAGGACATGCATACCTGCCAAGAAAACTGAAACATTTAATCTCTAATTCTGAGCCAGAGGTTTTTAAACACTATTTAAAAAATTACTTCCACAATAACTTGACAAAATTACAAATAACAAATACAATTCCAGATCTACAACCTACAGTTTCTTTGACCTGCAAAAGCTCAGGACAAGTGCCACACTGTTCCCAACGACTCCAGCGTCTGCAGAACAGGGGAAATGAGGTTGAGCGCCTTCCACAGGGGAAATCAGGAATTACAACGCTATCTGCAACGGCCTGAAATGTGTTCCTACATAAACCACTCCGTTTACACCACCATTTGTGCAGAAAAGAAAACGTATAATACAAAATCGCAAGTACAGCAGAGGCAACACTCAAATGAACAAAATAACCACAACACTGACATTCTCAGTTCACTTTCAGTTCAGGGAAATTGGTAAAACCAAATGTGTCAGAAAAAGAAGAAAAACAAAAAGTAAAAAAAGGAGACATGACTTAAATGGATCAGTTTTCCAGACACAATCTGCGTTTCGCCCCTGAACTGCTGTGGAATTGGCATGAAGCTGAGGACCTGCAGCTGCGCTCAGCAGCCCCCTGTCTGCTGCTGGAATACGTCAATAGTGTCTTCATCTTCCATTTCAAGCTAAAAATTCAAATACATGACACTGTCAGGCAGTATTCTATTTAAAAAATAATATTTTAACAGCTTTGCTCCAACTTTCATGACAAAATAACCATCATGGACAAAAATGACATAACAAACCTGTGCCGGGGTGTCAGTCTCATTGATGGGCTGTCCGTCAAATCTGAATCTTATTTGTCTAATTGACAATCCCTGAGGAACAAGCCAAAAAGCACACATTTACATTCACTTACAATCCCATATCAATGTACTTATAACCCCCAACCCTACAGTTGTCGCTAGATGAGATGTGTGTACACATTTACAGCTTTACATCGACACCTACACAGTGAAATGAAGCAGGAGGCGTGGACGAGTAGCCTTACCTGTCTTTCACAGTAGGCCTTCATGAGTTTGCTTAATGGCGTGTGCCTTTTAATTTTAAACTGGACCACAGAGCCGTCTTGACCTGCTACCTTCAAGTTAATATGATCATTTTCAGTCTTCACTCCTTCCTGAAATGCACATGGTATCGGGTCAAAAGTCAATAACAGTGTTCAGTAATATACATTTTTGCTGATACTGTTGGCTATTTAAAAATAACCTGGGCAGAACATTCTACTCCACGCTGCCCCGTACATCCTGTAGTCTGCTTTACGGTGGGTAACCTAGCTCACCTAGTTAGCCAGCTTAGCTTTTCGCTGGCTGGCAACTCCAACTATTCTGACACAAAATGAGGCTGTGTGTAATAATGAGGCTGTGTGTAATAATGAGGCTGTGTGTAATAATGAGGCTGTGTGTAACGAGGATGTTCTATGTAATAATGAGGCTCTGTTTAATTATGAGGCTCTGTGTAACGCTGGGTAAATAGCGGTTAATGGTAGCGGTGTAATGGCCCATTTCGCTAACCACGCACCTATCTGCCATGCTAATGCTTTCATTTAAACACCACCTGACTGGCTAGCTAACGTGTTAGCGAGCTAACGTGCTAACAAGCTAACGAGCTAAAGTGCTAGCTGCTATCTGTTGGTATAAATGAAGCTGCTAGGGTAGCCAGCGAGCTCTTTGGCGCAAATCCGTGAGAAGCAATAATGTCACTGTTATGCCATCAAATAGTAGTAATACAGCAAACAGTTGTCAGTAGTTATTAGGTTCGCTGATCAGAGGTTAAAGATTAGACACCCAGGTTAAGATTAGGATTAGCCATGCAGATTAAGATTACACATCTACACGACTGGAAGGACAAGTGTGCCGAAAAGCTGCGAATACCTTTGTTTTCTACCCCCTCAACTGCGGAATCAGCGTTACTCATTAACTTTGTCCTTCACCCATCAAACCTGCCGCATCTGCATCATACACCACTCGTACCGACCCGGGATATAATTACCTTTGGCTTGTCTTCAGACATATTGGGCCAATTTTCCGATCTTAAAGACTGGAGATTAAAAACAACTGCGCCTTTCACTCCGCTGCCTGCCCCGCGCCGACTAAGAACGCGCACACAGTTCGGTCATTTGATTGGTCACTGGAAAATCACGTGGTTTATTGCGGGATTGCGGACATGTGCGCACCCGCGAGATCCAGCCCGTTCGCAGACATCGAGGAGAGGTTGTTTCCTGAGCCCGATTCTTCCTTATCCAATTTTCAGTTAACAGTAAAGATCCCCTTATGTCTATCACACTACAGACCAGAATGGTAGGGGAGGTCTATGAGCAATCTAAGGCTTTTTTTACTTTTGTTCAATACTTTGGAAGTATGTCATAGATTTATATTTTTGTATGCAAACATTCTGCATGTCTCTGCTACAAATGATTAAGTAAAGTGTGTTTGCGTACCCATGTGCAGTAATCAGAATATGTGACCCCACATTAATAATCAACACTATTAAAGAAATTCAGGTGTTGTAACCCTTTCAGTTATTTGTGTAAAGTATTATTTATGTCTAGGATCAGCAGCACACAGACATCAGAAAAACTCAAAACATTTTGATTGTCTAACTCATTTATTATGATGGTACAGAATGGGGACTTGTGGCTACAGCTCTAGTCACAGAACTGGGTGCTGGCAGATTTTGATGCATCAGGCTATTAACAGTCGTTAGCCTATTATAGATATATCAGCTCATTACAGATATATTAGGGGTATGTCGGTCCTGGGTATGTTAATAAGAAAGCATTCTCTGTGAGTGCTAATGTTTGCTAGAAAGTATGCTTAGTTATTATTCTATGTAAGCATTACTTGTACATATTAACATTTTAAGTTTTCACCATTCGTAAAAATCACTTTGTGGTCTCAAGTATCAGTGCATGTGAGTGGGAGTGTTCAGCTGGATAACTGGAAACGAGTTTCTGTGAGGCCACGACAAAAACTGCTCAAAATATTTATGAAAATGGCAGTGATGGCCCCGAATGAATTGTCCACTGTGAACACATCGGAACACACCACCTAGATTAAAAATTATTTCGGTAAGCCTCATTACCACTAAAGTCATCACAAACATCGCACATTAAAAGCAAAAGTCAGAATTAAATGTCCAACGAAGCTACTAGCTAATGTTAGTTAAAAACATCATTCTCACACAATTCTCTGTTTACTCTGAGAACGATCTATCTTCATAGCCAGCAAAGCCTTTAGTGTTCTTCACCGATAACAATGGACACCATGGACCGTACACAGTCTATGGGACACACCACGGACCGTACACAGTCTATGGGACACACCACGGACCGTACACAGTCTATGGGACACACCACGGACCGTACACAGTCTATGGGACACACCACGGACCGTACACAGTCTATGGGACACACAGTACGCCTTCTATTTTTTTTGGCTGCTAGGAGGTCTGGCTAAGCACAGATTAAAAGGAGTGTAAAAACATACTAGTTTCAATCGTGTATATATAATACAGTTGTTTCTTATAAAATATATATTGCAATTTTGGACTTTGCTTGCATAGCCAATGAAGGCTCTCTGTGACGAAACATCCTTTTTCTGGAAATGGATGAATGGATGGATAGACAGACAGAGAGAGAGTGCAGTGTTTCCAGAAAAACAGCACATTTTAGACAGAGGTCCGTCATTAGCTGATAGTGTAGGTACAGCAATAAGCTGGTGACAGATTTCAGTATCAAACTATGTATAATATATTCAATAAATGCTGCAAAAGTTTTACAGTACAAAATGTTTTTAAGGTTCAAAACCAAGTTTCAGACATAGTTCCACTTTGGTATAAGTTACACACACAGACAGCTGCTGCGCTCTGTGGGACATTCTGAGACAAGAAGAGAAACATCGAGGCAGAGAATCTGTTTCCATGGGAGTGTTGAGCACTAACTGGGGTTGGAGCTGCTCAGTTGTTCTCAAATCTGGAGTAAGAGTTTTCCTTTGTCAAACCTAAAACAAAACAACAAGCATCCAAAGGTTAAAAGCAGGCGTATGACACAATTATGGGTAATTTCTCCCTTAGACAAAACCTGTTTACACCCTTTGCTTGTACTGATGCTAACAGTAAACTACAAGATGACAGGACATCCTCAGAGACACTGGACTTCTGAAATACAGTGATGGGAGCATCCCATCACAACATGGAAAAGAACTGTACACACTCAAACAGGACACTTGGACTCATTTTATTTAGTTTTAATTTGAAAATTTCCCTGAAGCACAAATATGAACAACAACAAGCAAATAAAAGTGAGGCTAAGCTACAAACCCACTTAGAAAACTGAATGTTTAAAGAGATTCTTTTTGGTATAGAGGCAAACAACAACAAAAACCTACCGTATTTCTTACGAATTTCATCATGTCTTGATCTCATCTGGGCTTTCCTATCATCATATAAAGGAAAATAATTAGAGGAGTGATTAAATTCTCTGCCTGGTGTGAATCAGAGCTGCCTGGTGTGAATCAGAGCTGCCTGGTGTGAATCAGAGCCGCTCCACTTGTTGTCTGTGGCTTTAGTGAACAGAACCCATACAAATGATCTGCTGATTCATGTGAATCCCTCACCTCTCCTCTTGCTGAACTCGTCTCAGGTCAGCTTGTCTCTCCAGCTTCTCTTCAGTTCTCTTTGACCTTCTAAATCAGTATCAGACAAAGATATCATAACATCTCAACACCCTGCATGAGCTCACTGCAGTATTAACCTGACTCTCAACAAAGCTTTTATTAGATCTCTATTTACACAATAGTCTGCAAGAGTTATAGTAGTTTAAAACTACTCACCCAATGTTTTCACATTTGCAGCAGCAGAAACAGCAGACCAATGCGGTGATGATGACCACTCCAGCAATCACAGACAGAGCAATGATCAGCGTCTGGAAGTTCACTAAAGTACAGAGAAGCACCTTTTAAATCACAATGAAAAACATCAGAATTTCTCTTTAAAGAACAAACTTCAACATCCTACCACAGAACCTTCCTAAAATATTAAAACATCCTAAAATATTCGCCATGCCTGTGGAGAACGTCACATTCAAACAGAGAAAAATATGCCTCCCAAAAACCAAACATAAGTGCCTGTTAAAATACTTTATCATGACAATAGTTGAGTTTATTGCTGTTACACAGAACTCTGGAACATGCATGACTGACAGCATCACTGCTGTCGTCTGCTGGAGGCCCCAGCACTGGAGATGAAGCAGTCACACGTGCTGGGGCCAGTCCAGTCTACCAGTGCATATTACACAGTGCACATTACACAGTGCACATATATCCATGTCTCCTGAAGCATGGCTATTATGGATGAAAACGTTGTTAGTAAGTGTAGATGAGGTGCAGTGACTGCAGTGCATAACTGCTGCTGTTCACATCAGCAGTATTTGTGTAGCTGCTGCTCTGTGATGAGTGTGTGGCAACAGGTTGTTGTGGTTACCGCACCCCAACACTTCCCCCAACGCGCATCACTGAGAGGGCACAGGCTGCGTGGAGGAAGCACCGTCTGAACGGGGTAGTCACTGCACCTCTGACTGGAAATGCACCATAAACACTGCAAAATATTAATCACACACACAAACTGGACTTTATTAGGAAAAGATTATGTTCTGCCCAAAGCTAGTATTGTAGGCTAAGTGACAATATATTGAAGAAACCTACAGAAACGTTGGCAAGGCATTCTTCACAACTCGTGTTGGACTTGGCAATACAACCTGTTAATACAAACAGTTATATTGTAGTGCATAATCAACCTGATTTGTTATAAAAATTCAGAGAACCCCTGCTTATACTGTACTGCAATACAATTTCTCAGTTTTTCTAGTTTATATATATATATATATATATATATATATATATATATATATATATATATATATATTACAAATATATAATCTTTTACTATAATAATCATTTTCATAGTTCCAAAATCTCTAAAGGCCTTAGATAAATAAGAAAAGCTAAACATTTTTATATGATTTTATATGACTAAACATTTTATATGATAAAGTTTATGATTTAAAAGTCAGATTATTTTTATTATTTCAATTCATTTTGTATCTAAATTAATTGAAATGATAAAAATATGAAGTTAAATATAAACACCAAAATGTAAATTAAAATGAAAGTACAGAAAGGTCACATGATTGTAATCACAACCTCATGACTGAAGTTGAGCGTAATAAAACAGCTAAACACATTCAACATTCAAGTAAAACAATTACAGCAGTGACAGCGTCTTTGTATAGACTGCTAGCTACGCCACGTTATCTGAGGTAGTGTCATCTGATCAACAAAGTCAGATTATTAATCTGTTCAAAACGTTTGAAATCAGACGTCAGATCAAAGTTGTGTAATCTGCTCCACAGCTCCACTGAGGCTGGGTTATCTTATCTTCCCTCCGCTAGTCAACGCCTCTGACCCCAAAACCACATAAAGTGACTAAAATAAAGTCTTACTCGTAGGTGCGGCAGTGTTCTGTGCGAAGACGTCCAAGTGTGAAACATCAATAAGTAGAAAAGAAAGAACAACAAAACCTCCAACTTTAAACATTTTAGAGAGTAAAAAATAACGGTCCGCCTAAAAGGAAGCTGTAAACATTAGCTAGCTCGCGCTAGTTAGTGCGCGTGCTTGCTAACCACAGGTCTGTAGCGCTGATAAGCCACAGCTGTTGCTAGGTAACCTTCAACCTTTGAGCTACTGAACTTCCTTAGCAACTAAGCTAGAAGGGGAACGACACTTAAAATGTTAAAATAACAATGCTTAAGTAAAACATCTGTTTGAAGTTTACTAGTTAATGTAGTGTAACAAGTTAAGCAACTGTTTGAGATTACAAACTGACGCTTTAATAAGGTATTATTTAAAATCTAGTTCAAACCGAGGACTTGTAAATGTATAGCGGTTCAAAACCAGTACACTGTTTACATGTAATATGACGAACACTGCCCTGGTGAACAGCTTTAGCGTAACGTACATGCCTTGGCCGAGACCTCTGCACAGATAAACATCAATTTAAATACCAGGAGTTGCACATAACACATAGAAAGATGTTGTGACAATGGATTGTTGCCAAACGAAAAATTAAAGTATTACTTTTATAGTGCTGGTTTTAAAATGAACTTTTTTTTATAACTTTACATGTAGGGATTATAGTCCAAACCCAAACTTTACATGTAGGGATTATGGTACTAACCCTAACTGAACATGTAGACATTACGGACATAGGCATGTGCTGCTTTAACTAATATTGAACTAAATGTAAACACTTGAGCTGTTACCCCATGATCACACACAATTCATTTTTGAGAACATTATAACAATGGATATAACAAATCCTTTTTTAAATACAATAATTTATTAAAATATTTTGTAAGTCCAGTTACAAAAAAAAGAAAAATCATTCTGTGAAGTTTATTTCCAGAGATGAAATGTTTTGCTAAAGGCAGGTGGGACGTTCTGGCCAGCTGCCTGCAGCCAGACCAATAAGGAAGAACACGTGACCATCATCTCGCCTCCATCTTCTACCCACTACTGTTCCACTTACACACACTGTATCACCTCTGCAGCACTGTGGGGTATGGCTGCATACAATATGCAACTTACATGAAACCAAATCCATTACAAGAATAAATACCCCCACTCCCCGAAGCCCCTCCCCCTCCCCAGCCCCCCCTCTGAACGCGCTCACGTGTTGCCATTCTGGTGACACTGGTAACAGCCACGATGTGTCATGATCATTAGAAAAGTTTAAAGTTGCATCAAATTTAAATTATGCTGACGGTTCATCATGCAATATGAACGGGATTATATATTTATGGAAGACAATTTAAACCACCACTTCATTTCACAAATAATTCTTAATCTGTCAGCTGCAGTGGAGTCATCTTGATATAACCTGATATAAGACCGCGCACTGCAGTGGAGTCATCTTGATATAACCTGATATAAGACCGCGCACTGCAGTGGAGTCATCTTGATATAACCTGATATAAGACCGCGCACTGCAGTGGAGTCATCTTGATATAACCTGATATAAGACCGCGCACTGCAGTGCTTTGAGCCGGTCGCGGTCAGCACACAGAGACACTGGAGGCAGGATGTAAGTAAAGACTTCTGTTAGAACAGAACAACTCCAGCACATCCAGAGCATCTGTTCTTCATAAGTGGTGAACACAGTCTGTGAAGTGGCATAATGCCTGAACAGCCCTTGGTGAGTTAAATGCATAGCAAGATTAAGCGTGTTTAAAACACTTCCATTGTATGTAGAAAGACTTCCTTAGTGCACAAACACAGTGTGAATTACAAATTCCATTGAAAACAACCCTGAATCTGTTATAGAGTCCAGCGTCTCCTACTGCACACATCAGCATCACGCTCCACTGTTGAACCTACTGCACACATCAGCAGATCACTGGCAGTAGGTAGTGGTGATCCACTGTTGAACTGGTGATCACCTACACTGGTACTGGCAGGTAGCAGACCCTCAGTAGACAGTGGTGATCACAGACACTTTCGTGGGGCACCCTGTGTCCAGCTGTCTGTCCTTGTTCTGGGTCCAGGGCAGCTGCTCTAGCTCCTCCCGTGACTGGAGGCTGATCGCACACTGCAGCGTTTCCTCACAATCATGTTGATGTAGGCCTTCATGATTTTGGTGATCTCTCCAACCTGCAGCAATCACAGAAATTACTACACAGTACAGAGTCTGAGTCAAACAGGAACTCTCTTAAACTCTCTTAAACACTTTAAACTCTCTTAAACACTCTTGAGACAAACAAGAAATTCAGACTAGAGTTTAACTACTGCATTTAGAACACCCACCATACATTCATCTCTGGCAGAAACTTTATGCAGATTATAATATGATCTCATACCTGTGGTGTCTCAAAGAACATGTCTCGTCCATCCACAGTGATCTTGTAGGTACTGGGTAGTGGAGCTCCGAAGAAGACGATGTGCTCGTAGGGGAAGGTGTCCAGGGGTTTGGCTTCTCCTCTCTTGTAGACAGACACATTCTCAGCACTGACTCCAAGCCACAGGTCTCGAGGGAACCCACCCTCCTTTGACTGCACAGAGAAACGGCTGCGTAAAGGTTCTGCTAGAGTGGACATCACAGGGAGGTGATAGTCTGCACACCTCTACAGGATGTTGGCATATTCATTTATTTATATCAGATGAATTAAAGTTTTCAAAAAAGTAGTAGAGAAGTGTACAATAGTAACATGAAAGATGAACTCTGGTGTCAGTGCTCCAGTAGACACTGCTAATTAAATAGTTGATGCTAATTAAACAGTTAATTCGAAACTGCTGATTAGACACGGCTAATTATAATAATAATAAGGGTAGTCATGGGCTGGTGGTCAGGGACCCGGTCTTGTGACCGGAGGGTTGTGGGTCTGATTCACAGGCCCCAAGGCACTAAACCCCAACTGCCCAAATTTCAATTGGGGTGAAAATCACAATTGCCCCCCCCCCTTTTTTTAATTAGGCACTGTTGATTAGGCACTGTTAATTAGGCACTGTTGATTAGGCACTGTTGATTAGGCACTGTTAATTAGGCACTGTTGATTAGGCACTGTTAATTAGGCACCGTTGATTAGGCACTGTTAATTAGGCACTGTTAATTAGGCACTGTTAATTAGGCACTGTTAATTAGGCACTGTTAATTAGGCACTGTTGATTAGGCACCGTTGATTAGGCACCGTTGATTAGGCACCGTTAATTAGGCACTGTTAATTAGGCACTGTTAATTAGGCACTGTTAATTAGGCACTGTTAATTAGGCACTGTTAATTAGGCACTGTTAATTAGGCACTGTTAATTAGGCACTGTTAATTAGGCACTGTTAATTAGGCACTGTTAATTAGGCACTGTTAATTAGGCACTGTTAATTAGGCACTGTTAATTAGGCACTGTTGATTAGGCACTGTTAATTAGGCACTGTTGATTAGGCACTGTTAATTAGGCACTGTTAATTAGGCACTGTTAATTAGGCACTGTTAATTAGGCACTGTTAATTAGGCACCGTTGATTAGGCACCGTTGATTAGGCACCGTTGATTAGGCACCGTTAATTAGGCACTGTTAATTAGGCACTGTTGATTAGGAACTGTTGATTAGGCACTGTTAATTAGGCACTGTTAATTAGGCACTGTTGATTAGGCACTGTTAATTAGGCACCGTTGATTAGGCACTGTTGATTAGGCACCGTTGATTAGGCACCGTTGATTAGGCACCGTTGATTAGGCACCGTTGATTAGGCACTGTTGATGACACATGCCAGGATCAGCTCACCTCCACATCGAACAATGTAGACCCGTATCCGGGCCACTCCGTGATGATGGCCATGTATTTGAGCATAGCGTGATGCTGACTGAGTCCCTGTAGATGGCGCCATTTCTCCATGACGTTGGCTCTGGTGCCTGCTGACTCCTCCTTCACCCACATGTCCAGCATCTGCTCTTCCTGCAGGCTGCGCTGTTTCCTCAGCGACCCCTTCAGGCCCCTGCGCAGAGTGCCCTCCAGGAAACTACTCCTCCGTTTGTCCAGCGAGGGCGCTGCTGCTCCTCCCGCTCGGGTGAAGTGGAGGATGCGTCTGAGCAGGTGGCACATGGGGTAGACCTGCTCCAGGCTCCAGTGCACTCGTGCCACATCACCATGGAGATACTGCAGGCGCAGTGCGGCCAGTCGCTGTAGTGTGTCCTCGTGAGCCGGGAAATGGCCACTGATCAAACTCTCGTGAGCCTTTAATTACAGAACACAGCAGAAATAAATGCTGCACTGTGCCTTTAAGAAATGAGCAGAAATAAATGCTGCACTGTGCCTTTAAGAACAGAGCAGAAATAAATGCTGCACTGTGCCTTTAAGAGAGGTCCCACCTGCTCAAACATGAAGACAAACTCCACCCCCTCTTTGGGCATACTCTCCACATCCAGGAAGCAGTAGAGCTTAAAATACAGCCGCCACTGACCCTCCTCTTCTGCCTCTGTGGCTGCCAGTCTGAAGAAAACACACACATACATAACACACACATAAAAACACACACACACGCGTGACCGTTTGAACACACTATAAAAATTATTATGGATGAACTTGCATGACTAATCTTTATTAATATAATATGTATTATATCTGAGCAGACAGTCTGAGTGTGGAGTGTCACTCACTGACCGTTCAAACTTGGCCAACACATCAGCCACGATCACACGGCTCTCCACAGCGTGGGCCACCGTGTTGTTGTGCTCAAACAGAGCAAACATGTTCCTGCTGTCCTCCATAGCCAAACCGCGAATTAGCTTCTCCACAACCTGCACACATACATTCATGGAGCCATGTGCACATATGTGTACCCCCCCCCCACACACACACACACACACACACAACTACATAAACACTATAATAACTACATCACCACTACATAACTACATAACTGCTATAATAACCACATCTGTAATGTTCTTTTGAAGGTAGGGTGAGTTTCTCACATCTCCTGCTGTGGTGTGAGAGCTGATGGAGATTTTGCAGGACCCTCCTCCATGACAGTACACCGTGGTCGTCATTTCCTGTCTGTTCTGCAGAGCTATGATCTCCTCCCGAGACGGCACAAACTCACGCCCTTTCGTCTTCTTCAGTGATTCCCCAATGAACACAGCAAACAGCTCAATCTCTGTGCCAGGGAACAGCTCCCTGATTCTAGGAGGCAGTGTGGACAAAAGGGTTTCACACATATTAACGGATGCCTTTCGTGTCAGAGCATAAGGAAGGTGAAGGGATGAGTCTGGGTGTCTGCAGGGGGAGGTGCTTGGGCAGTGGGAGGAGCCCGGGCAGTGGGAGGAGCCCAGGCGGTGGGAGGAGCCTACGTCATGGGACTACAATACCTTTTCAGGTGAAATCTTAGGTAGCGCAAGATGCCACGGCTGGGCAGGAACGTGCAGCTCATACAGGTGAGCAGGTGCCAGTGGGCCTGGTTAGCAGGGCTGTCAGGCTGAGGAACATGATTGGTCTGCTTGATCAGCTGACAGTAGACCTCGTCTCTGAGTGTCCGTAGATCCTGGCAGGTCTGCAGGACGCCCTGGATTATGGGCACTGGGTCTGACACTGCCTCCATCTCCTGCAGGGAGTTGAACACCTTCACGGCCTCGTCCTGCAGACTGGAGTAGCCCTTCTCCCTTTGGACTGGGGAGAGGGAGACGTGACAACAGTTACTTCACCATTTTCATTAAATAGCAACCCAGCTGAACCCCAAAAATGTTTCAACGAAGACATAACAGAGTGGTGAGGTAAAGGGTAACAGAGTGGTGAGGTATAGGGTAACAGAGTGGTGTGGTATAGGGACTCACGGCTGACGTTGACCTCCCCGTATGGCAGGGGCAGCAGGGGTGAGTGGAGGGGGTGCTGTGTGTAGCGCAGGATGGGGTTCCTCCAGTACATCTGCTCCACCGCCTCCACATTCATACTGTTCTCCTACACAGCCACCACACACAAGGTATTTACTGTGCTAGTCAAGTCAACGGCACAAAAATGTGGTGTATAGACACAGCAGAGCACACGGAAACACAGGAAACACAAAGAATCTACTGAATAACTGTGTGTGCTCCCCTGGGTAAAGTTTTCTATAGCCTTCAAAGTCATGAGAACTTCACACAAGGAAGAATGTACTGCAGTACGACTGAAACGGTGTGAATCACCACACCACACCAGTGCATAAAGGCAGATGTTGAGGGAAGCAGAGACAGATCCAGCCTGCACACAGCACACAGCTCAGTACCGCACACAGCTCAGTACCGCACACAGCTCAGTACCTCACTCAGCACTACAGCCTGAGTCTACAGGGTTATGGCGTTATGCCTCAGCTGGAATGGACACAGTCACAAAGCCACTTTATTTTGCAGCACTTTGTTCATTAGCCAGAAATCACACCAGCTCATCAGTCTTGAAAGAAATTACCTTGATGTCCCTGATGAGCTGCTGGGTAGGTGTTTCTATGGGAACCTTGTTGTCAATGGCACCCTGTATGGCAGAGACCCATCTCATAGCCTCATTTAGTAGCTTGGTGTAGAGACGGTAGGAGTGTTTTCTCCCGTGGACTATGATGTTCCAGTAACCTGTGGAGGACAGCAGAGAGCAGAGACAGCAGGGCTTAGTGAGGGGCAGGACAGAGCAGAGACAGCAGGGCTTAGTGAGGGGCAGGACAGAGCAGAGACAGCAGGGCTTAGTGAGGGGCAGGACAGAGCAGAGACAGCAGGACACAGACTCAGGTAGACACAGAGAAACACAGATGCAGGCAAACACACACACACACACACAGACAAACAGACAAAAGCAAACACTGACACAGGAAGACAGACACAGTGATACAGACGTAGGCAGAAACAGACACAGTCGGGCAAAGATACAGGCAAACACAGACACGGATGGACAGACAGACACAGAGTCACAGACACAGGTGAACACACGGGTACTCACCTGTCTCTTTGAACACCCTCTCCTCTGGCTGCACCACAGAACAGAGGCTGGTCAGCACCAGGGTTCCCAGTTTGCAGGCGCTGCGCTCCGAGGTCTTATAGTAATCCAGAGAGTTGCTGGTGAGGACGAACCATCGTCTCTTCAGCTTCAGAGAGGTGCTCTTACTGCTGGCCCTGACCTCTTTATTCAGCCAACCTGGTGAAGGCAGAGAGAGTTTACACGTTTCAAATAAGAGGGCTTGTAAATGATGCCTATTTAATCAACACGGCAGTGTCAAGCACATAATGCACATCTCACCTCTCACTATGAAGTCCTGGCCATCAACGCGAGACTCTCCTCTAGGTTTCTGCAGCAAGCCGATCCAGTGGTGCATCTCTTCAGGCAGGTCAGTGTTACAGTGGATCACACGGTTGGCTGTGATGATTACAAATGAGTTGGGCCTGCAAAACAGGATGTTAGCATTTCAACCACAAGCACAAATACATAAACTGTAATATTTACTTCCAATAAACATTGCAATTTGTGATTCCTTTTGTAACTAGTGTGTGTGTGTTTGTTGTTCATGTGTATTACCTATCAGGGTTGTCTGAGGCACACACAGAGTCAATAAGTCCCACATCCAGAGTTCCCTGTGAGGGTTACAAATTGTGCAAACTGTTGAGTCAGTAATGATAAAAACATGTGAAACGATAGTGTCTGTTAAACTGGCTTGAGACAAAAGACACATGTGCACACTATGGAGTTCTACGTGGTTCAATATTTAGGCCACTATGCTCTCTTCCCCATACTGCCCAAGAGCTATGCTAACAGAGCTTTGCTAACAGAGCTATGCTAACAGAGCTATGCTAACAGAGCTTTGCTAACAGAGCTATGCTAGCGGGGCAGTCTGGTGGTTAGGGAATTGGTCTTGTGATCGGCGTAGTCCAGACAGGTGTCAGTGTTGTAAACCAACACTTACCACATATTACCACTCACAGTGCTTCTGAGGCTTTAATGCACTGTGTATTGGTTTCTATTATTGCACATAATCAGTCTATCTTGAGGATTTTGAAGCGTGTGAGGCGTGAAGCCTGAACTCATCACTCACCACGGCGTTCTTGGGGTTGGCCTGTTCATGACGCATCTCCATCAGCTGCTCTGGGGAGGCGCTGTGCACACGGCTTAGCACACTGAACCAGCCACTGCAGGACAGACAGACAGTGAGAAACTGAATGGAAATTTGCCACAAGGGGGCATAGAATGTCAAAAGCACCTCACAAGAGACAGCAAGAGACACCAAACTGTGTTTTGTGTTTGTCCAGGCAGTAATCATACCGTACCTGGCTTCCTCTGGAGTCTCTGCATAAATGTGATAAGTTCTGTCTTCAGTCACTATGTTCAGTGCATTCTCTTTCTCATGGTTATCAACAATCTCCCTGTAAATAGAGAGAGACATTAAAACAAATGAAGCCAGCTGAGAGCTGCTAGCCACCCGCGGGTTTCATGCTGCGTCTCACCTGGCAGTGCGGATGTCGATGGTCCCCTTCAGCTTCTCCTCACTATCATTCTCAAAGTACATGAGCTTCGTCTCACGCAGCACAAACCAGCGCATCTTCCAGTTCCTGCGGGACAGTGTGGACATCCCACCACCTTTCTTATACAGCCAGCCGCACTTTAGAGAGTCCTGCTTGGACCTGAACCACATAAATGTCTCATCCTTCAGGACACACCAACGTCTCCGCCATGGGATCATCAGTCCACCTGCGAGAGAGAGAGAGACATGATCAGTCATAATGTAGAGGTAACAGTTTAATACTCAGTCTTTATGTTCTGGTAATGGTGTAATACTCACTCTTCATGTACAGATAACTGTGGAAGTACGGTGGGCCCCCACCACTCAGCAGTGTCACCCTGCCGCTGGACACCTCTTCATCCGTGTCCACGTAGTCGTCATTCTCCTCATCACTGTCTATGAACTGTGGAGAAGAAGCACGTGATGGTCCCAGACGAGCCACATGACGCCTGGCACAGAACACAAACACCCTCTCTTCCTCTAAACACTGACTTCACTGTGGAGCACTGATGGTTATTCTGGATCCTCGTGATGAGGTGATCCTTATTTAAGTGTCCAACTGTTCTAGCTGATTTTAAATAGTGTCATATGAAATGGCAACCTGACTAAATTATTTTATTAACAAATAAAAATCACAACTGTTTAAAGACCAGGTGCAGCGTGGACACGTCAGGGACACACTACACTACGGGGAGCACACACACGGGACTGTTGAACAGTAAACACACGAGAGGAACAGACAATGTGCGATTCTTCAATATATCAATCACTCACACATAATCTATCAATCACTCACACATAATATATCAATCACTCACACATAATCTATCAATCACTCACACATAATCTATCAATCACTCACACATAATATATCAATCACTCACACATAATCTATCAATCACTCACACATAATCTATCAATCACTCACACATAATCTATCAATCACTCACACATAATCTATCAATCACTCACACATAATATATCAATCACTCACACATAATCTATCAATCACTCACACATAATATATCAATCACTCACACATAATATATCAATCACTCACACATAATCTATCAATCACTCACACATAATCTATCAATCACTCACACATAATATATCAATCACTCACACATAATCTATCAATCACTCACACATAATATATCAATCACTCACACATAATCTATCAATCACTCACACATAATATATCAATCACTCACACATAATCTATCAATCACTCACACATAATCTATCAATCACTCACACATAATATATCAATCACTCACACATAATCTATCAATCACTCACACATAATCTATCAATCACTCACACATAATATATCAATCACTCACACATAATCTATCAATCACTCACACATAATCTATCAATCACTCACACATAATCTATCAATCACTCACACATAATATATCAATCACTCACACATAATCTATCAATCACTCACACATAATCTATCAATCACTCACACATAATATATCAATCACTCACACATAATCTATCAATCACTCACACATAATATATCAATCACTCACACATAATCTATCAATCACTCACACATAATATATCAATCACTCACACAATATATCAATCACTCACACATAATCTATCAATCACTCACACATAATATATCAATCACTCACACATAATCTATCAATCACTCACACATAATCTATCAATCACTCACACATAATCTATCAATCACTCCTGCATAGTCTTATAAACTACATTACTTCTTATAAACTACTGTGCACGGCATTTACAGTATTTATCAGAAACTATCATCAACAGACACTGAAATAAAGTATGTTTGTTAGTCGGACACTACATGTGCTCCATGTACTGATCCCATGACCTGGGTGTTACTGGGTGTTACTGGGTGTTACTGGGTGTTACTGGCACCTGCTCCAACTATCTTGCAGCACAGCCTGCAGTGTAGATACTACAGAAAGGACCCATGTTGTCCCCCTAATAGTGAGGCTATTAACAACAACCCCCTGTGTGCCATTACTTACTGAATCACTGCTGTCCCTGAAGGAGTCCATGTAAGTGCCCAAGGACCTCAACACCTCCTCGTCAGTGAGGTGACCATTGTTAACACCTCCTGTATCCTCCTCAAACTCCTCCTGGTCGTAGTCGGACTCCACGTCTGGCAGAATAGCGCGGCTGAGGTCCTGTGTGTGCTGCTCCGTCTCTGACTCCCCACCAGAACCTTCAGAGTGTCCCACAGATGGAGCTGTGATGGGCGGAGAGGGAGGTGGGGATGGAGTGGAGATCTCAGGCCACTGGCTGTGTGAGGCAGTGGGTCTGGAGCAGGAGGTGTTGTGTGCGAGAGCAGCCAGAGGAGCGAGGTGGGGGGTAGTGTTAGCGTCCAGGGGCTCCACAGCAGCAGGGGGCAGGTCTGGGAGGGGCAGGACCAAGAGGGGCAGGTCAGGGCAGGAAACGCACTCGTCTTCAGCATGGAAACCCTCGTCCGGCTCGTCCTGGACCAGCGTGGCCTCAGGAGCCTCGTGCAGGTTCTCCTCACTGGACAGCGACTGCTCCAGGCCTCCGAAGTCCAGCATATCCAGGAACTCGGTGGCCACGCGCGACGCCTCCTTCTCCAGGCGGTAGATCTCTGCGTCTCGAAGGTCCCGCAGCTCCAGCTGTGAGGTCTCACTCAGCAGGGCCACCCCGTCATCACGCTCCCTCTGCAGACGCTCGATCTCACGCTCCAGACGCAGAATCTCTTCCATCTGCCGACTCTCCTCCTCAGAGGAGTACTGCCCGCCGCTACGCCACTCACACTCGTCACTCTGACGACACAAACACACGCCTCGTTAATAACGTGTTTTTCTCTTTCATGCATGTTTTCAGAAGCGTTTGAATCATGGAACTGTTACCTTGGTGCTACACTGGAGTGTTCCTGGCTGATTCCTACTACAAAACATAAATGGGAATTGAAACATTTATTTAGCAGAAGTGAAAGCTGAACACACTGTAGGGCTGGGAAAGGTGGGAAATAGGGAACAGTTGTGGAAGGGCTGATGTGCTTGAAATAGTTGGCAAAAATAGGAGAAGCTTGGAAGAGCTTGAGAAGGTTGAGAAGGTCGGGGCGTACCTGCTGGGTCCGCTCTCCTCACTGGCTTCTTCAGTCCTCAGCTTCTCTTCTTCCTGCTGTCTCCGCAGAGCTTCCTGTTCCTGCTCCTCTCTCATCTGTCTCTCTTCCTCTTCCCTTCTTTGCTCCTCCAGCTGTCTCCGCTCGTCTTCTGCTCGTCTCCGCTCTTCTTCTGCTTGTCTCCGCTCTTCTTCTGCTCGTCTCCGCTCGTCTTCTGCTCGTCTCCGCTCGTCTTCCTCCCTCTGCCGCTCCTCCTCTTCCCTTCTGTCCTGCTGAAGCTGTTGGCAGCGTCTGCGGGCCAGTTGCCCCCGGAGATGTTTCTGCAGCACCACCGTGGCAGAGCGCAGGCGTAGGAAGCTCCGTCTCCAGAAGTGAGCGCGGAAGTTTTTTTGGATGGTGATTGTGCTGGATTGAACTTTCCGGTAGTTCTTTCTATAACAGACATGGGCAGTGGGCTGATGTCACACTTACACACACATCACCACTTCTCTGGAAAAGTACTGCACTAAACAATCTGTGTTTGTGTGGCATTTCTAAGAGGGTGACGGACTGTTTGCTATGGATCGCAGTGGTTTACAGGCAACATTAGAGACACTAGATACAGATACATAAGAACACTCACAATGCACAGTCTTAACACGTTATGGCAGGCCAACCAAAAGCCAAAACAACACTGGGACTTGAATTACATCTGAACTCCTGCAAATATCTTCAAACAACTTCAAGTACCGTTAAACACCTTCAAATAGATTTAAACACCTTCAAATACATTGAAACAGCTTTAACAATATATGTGTACTGCTAGAAAAACTTTTTTTGGAACACAGAAAAAGTGATTTTTTACTTACGAGTGAAAAACACAACAGACCCCAGCTCAGACTGTCTCCTACACGCACAACCTCTCCAATAGAATCACTACAAACCTAATACCTCAGCCTACTGGTCTGCAGAACATTAGAAACACAGCTAACACTGTGGAAACACAGCGAACACTGTGGAAACACAGCGAACACTGTGGAAACACAGCGAACACTGTGGAAACACAGCGAACACTGTGGAAACACAGCTAACACTGTGGCCCAACAGGCCTGTGTCTTCACTGCAGCATTTCCTCTGCCCCGCTGGGCCAACCTGCCTGTGCCCAGCAGAGCTGCTCCAACACACTCACTACAGCTGCCCCACCTGCCCCACTTGCCCCACCTGCATACATGCACATGCCACAACTACATGACTGTGCACTTTGTCCAGCGTGACATTAAGAGGTCATTACAGTCAAAAAGAAAACTAAAATGAGCACTAACACTGCAGATCTTTACACTGTATGTTTATTTATGTCTATGTTTATTTACACCTCTAGATATCAGTTTTAAATTCCTGTTGTTTAAGTTTTCTGAATCTGTGTTTATTTACAATAATAATAGCATTTATTCCTGTAGTTTAGTAGTAGTCTGGTTCAAGGGGATCTCGAATTCTGATCTATCAGTGCTACTATGCAGGATGAATTCTGTGAACAGACAAAGCACTTTGTAAGTCGCTCTGGATAAGAGCGTCTGCTAAATGCCCTAAATGTAGATGTAGAACTAAAATGCCAGTTTGGCACTGAGAGATTATTACTGTGAAAACTTTGTGCGGTTTGGCATTAAGATTCCATGATACTCAAAAACACACAAAGAAAAATATAAAGGGAAATGTATATTAATATTACCAAAGTACCTTAACTGTTTCATAAATGTAATCTGTAAATTTACATTACCTTCAGCAAATTACTGTTTTTGTTATTATTCTTTTACTGTTATTAACAAAGAGTGACTATAAATAAACTTAATACATATTAAATATATAATAAATATTAATAAAACATATCAATAAAAGGGTATATACTAATCACCACACACACCACTCACACACACCACTCACACACTCACACACACACACACACACACTCACACACACTCACACACACACTCACACACTCTCACACACACACACACACACTCACTCACACACTCTCACACACACACTCACACACTCACACACGCACACACTGGAGTGTGCTTTCCAACATGAGCTACTGACCTTGCCACATAGCTGAGTATGTGGGCTCGGATCACCATGCCAGCTGCTCTGCGCACCTCCTCACGTATCTTCTCCAGCCTCTGCTCCAAGACCTCCTTCAGGAAGACCTACCCACACGCAGGGAGGTGCACAGACAACACAGAACAAAAGGGTGTGTGTGGGGAGGAGAGAGAGAGAGAGGGAGAGGGAGGGAAGTAGAGGTATGGGGGTGGATAAGGGCTTCTGGTGTGTGTGCGTGCAAGTGTGTGTGTGTGTGTGTGTTTATGTGCGTGAGTGTGTATGTGTGTGCGCGCATGCAAGTATGTGCGTGCATGTGTGTGTGTGTGTGTGTGTGTGTGTGTGTGTGTGTGTGTGTGTGTGTGGTGTGTGTGTGTGGTGTGTGTGTGTGTGTGTGTGTGTGTGTGTGGTGAGAGGGGTGTGTGTGTGTGGTGAGGGTGTGTGTGTGTGTGGTGAGAGGGGTGTGTGTGTGTGTGGTGAGGGGTGTGTGTGTGTGTGGTGAGAGGGGTGTGTGTGTGTGTGGTGAGAGGGGTGTGGTGCAGTGTCATTGTGTTGAAACAGCTCACGTCCTGCTGCTGATCCTGCAATACCAGCCGGACTGAGACACCCACACACAGCACACAGAGCCCCCCTTCTCTATTTCTCTCCCCTCCCTCTCTCTCCCCTCCCTCTCTCTCCCCCCCCCTCTCTCTCCCCCCTCCCTCTCTCCCCCCTCTCTCTCTCTCCCTCCCCCTCCCCTCTCTCCCCCCCCCTCTCTCTCTCTCTCCCCCTCCCTCTCTCTCCCCCCCTCTCTCCCTCCCTCTCTCTCCCTCCCCCCCCCTCTCTCCCCCTCTCTCTCTCTCCCCCTCTCTCTCTCTCCCCTCCCTCTCTCTCCCCTCCTCTCTCTCTCCCCCCTCCCTCTCTCTCCCTCCCTCTTTCTCTTATTAAGAACTAGAAGTTCACTGTCTAGTTAACCCTTTGTGTCCTGATTTAGTCCTGGTTGAGCTATAAAGATGTCACAGGCAATGCTTGTGTGTGCTTGCTAGTGTTTTACATAAGGAAAGAAGAAGCTTATTACGACCCGATGTCTGTCACCTTGGGAAGGTCATTGCCAACAAATATAAAAATGAAAAACAGGCACCCCAACCAGGCACACAGATACTATGCTAAACTAATGTTTATACACAAAGCCAAACACACAAACCCACACACACAGGCGCGTGCGCACACACACACACACAGTTACAGATTGAATTGTGTTTGATTGTGCTTGGCCTGATCCTTAAACCCATTGTGAGACTTCCTGGAGCATATGACCCAGATGTTCCTGTAATCCCTGACACAGCTGCAGCAACACACACACACACACACATACACACTTATATATGCACACACAGAAGGAGGTTTCCTTGACCACATCCTTCCCTATCCTACGCAAACCTTCAGCATTCATGCCAGGAATACTTTTCCCCACACACACACACACACACACACACAGTATGGATATAATTATATTCAGACTCACGCACACACACTCACGCACACACTGTCCAACAGTGGCGGCTGGTTCTAAAAGTTGAGGGGGCGCAAAAAATAAACCTGTACAATCCTTAAAAACAGTACCTAATCTATAATACTGCCCAGCTAACAAACACTGCTCTGTCTATAAACACTGCCCAGCTCACAAATACTGCCCAGTCTATAAACACTGCCCAGCTCACAAATACTGCCCAGTCTATAAACACTGCCCAGCTCACAAATACTGCCCAGTCTATAAACACTGCCCAGCTCACAAATACTGCACTGTCTATGCACACTACCCGTTTATAAACACTGCCCAGTCTATAAACACTGCACTGCCTCTCCTTTGGCCAGGCTATGGTTTAAGGTAGAAAGAGCTTAAATGGTTTATCCAGCGCAGTGCAGGGTTAGCAGTCATTAGTGCTGGCTGATGGGTAGTGAAAGAACTCTGACCTTGAGGGGGTTTTACTGCACTGACAAGCAAAGAACAAATCGGAGTGGACCAACCCTGAACCTCCCCAGCAACAATGAGGCTATTTTACAACCAGACAACCACTGAAGCATGACTCTATTCAGAAGCAGACCAGTCGACTCTGTGTGGGTGACTGTGTGTGTGTGTGTGTGTGTGTGTGTGTGTGTGTTTGTATGTGTGTATGTGTGTGCGTGCTTCTGTGTGAAACACACAGATCAGAAACTAGGAGATCTCCTGGTTCTCTCCTGTGGACACATCAGCTACTCATGAACTCAAACTACCATTACACCATTCAGCAGAAGCCACCAGTTAGGATTCAAAATACTTTAAAGTGAAACCCATAACCACTGAGCTCTGCAAAGCCAACTTCAATTAGAACTACATGAACAAAAGTCTTATAAGGTCCCCACTAACCTCCCTCAGGAGAGCTTTGTGAATGCCAGTAATTGGTCTGTAGGTAAATCCCCAGAGGGGAAACTGGGAAATGTGTCTGGGATAAGAAAGCTGTCTGGCTTTGGACATCACATGCTAGACCACAGAACAGAATCTAATATGTGGGACAGTGGTTTGTGTGTGCGCTTGCATGTGTGTGTATGTGTGTATGTGTATGTGTGTGTATGTGTATGTGTGTGAGAGAGAGTGAGTGTGTGTGTGTGGTGACTCTGCTGTACTGTGCCATGTTTATCACCTTTGTCTTCCCCAGTTGCCAGTCCCTACTGGAGGTGCTGTGTGCTGTGAGCAGCTCAGAGATCTTCCTGCTGTCCTCTCCCTCTATCTGCCTCTTCCCTCTCAGTATCACAGCGTACCTGCATCACACACACACACACACACACACACACACACCAGTTCATACACATACATATATGTCTATGTATACACATACATGTAGACACATACATGTAACCCTAACCGAGTAAGATATATGACACATGAACCTTGGTGGATGGCATAAGCACTCTTACACATAAGCACTCAGAGATCAGCCCCAACCCTAACACTAACCATAAACACCAACCCCAACACTAACCCTAAACACCAACCCCAACACTAACCATAAAACACCAACCCCAACACTAACCATAAACACCAACCCCAACACTAACCATAAACACCAACCCCAACACTAACCCTAAACACCAACCCTAACACTAACCCTAACCCCAACACTAACCCTAACCCCAACACTAACCTAAAACCCCAACCCTAAACACCAACCCCAACACTAACCCTAAACACCAACCCCAACACTAACCATAAACACCAACCCCAACACTAACCCTAAACACCAACCCCAACACTAACCCTAAACACCAACCCCAACACTAACCATAAACACCAACCCCAACACTAACCCTAAACACCAACCCCAACACTAACCCTAAACACCAACCCCCCTAAACACCAACCCCAACACTAACCCTAAACACCAACCCCAACACTAACCCTAACCTAACCATAAACACCAACCCCAACCCAACACTAACCCTACAACACCTAACCCTAACCCCAACACTAACCCTAACCCCCTAACCCCAACCCCAACACTAACCCTAACCCAACCCCAACACTAACCCCAACCCCAACACTAACCCTAACCCCAACACTAACCCCAACACTAACCTTATCCCTAACCCCAACACTAACCCTAACCACAACACTAACCCTATCCCCAACACTAACCCTAACACTAACCATAAACACCAACCCCAACACTAACCATAAACACCAACCCCAACACTAACCATAAACACCAACCCCAACACTAACCCTAAACACCAACCCCAACACTAACCCTAAACACCAACCCTAACACTAACCCCAACACTAACCCTACACTAACCCTAACCCCAACACCCAACACTAACCCCAACCCCAACACTAACCCCCCTAACCCCCCAACTAACCTAACCCCAACACCAACACTAACCCTATCCCTAACCCCAACACTAACCCCAACCCTAACCCCAACCCTAACCCCAACACTAACCCCAACCCTAACCCCAACACTAACCCCAACCCTAACCCCAACCCTCTATGCTCTCACCGGGTCAGGAAGTCTCTGAAGGTCGTGCGCACAGGGAATCCGGCCCGTCTGATCTTCACCGTCTCCAACATGCCAGAGTAGCGCAGCTGATTCAGAACCACTTCTGGGTCAAACTTATTAGCGTGCTACAACAAAACATACAGTAGAGCAGTCAGGGTCAGAGGTCAGGGTAGGGTCAGGGGTCAGAGTTAATGAACAGTGAATTTAAGACCCAGGCTTCCTGGCGATATACATTAGAATCACCATGTAACAAGAAAAAGAAACAGGTAGCAAATAAAGCAAACACACAATAACACAAACGCAACACTGCATCAGTGGCACTAACCACACACTACACCTCTGTGTTAATGAGACTGACACCTCCCACACACTACACCTCTGTGTTAATGAGACACACTACACCTCTGTGTTAATGAGACTGACACCTCCCACACACTACACCTCTGTGTTAATGAGACTGACACCTCCCACA
>JAGXOD010000048.1:372500-422500 GCA_020368025.1 Brachyhypopomus occidentalis
CGTATAATACCTTAGACACACACACACACAAACACACACACACAAACGGTAATGTGTGTGTAAGCATTTGTGAGTGTGAGCAGGTGTGTGTAAGCATGTGTTTGTGAGTTTGAGTGGTTGTGTGTAAGTATGTGTGTGTGAGCGTATGTGTGTGTGATCTTTGGGCTTATGTCAGATGCATTTGGAATAGGACACTAATGACCTCTAGTGAAGGAGAAAGAGGGATTAAACGGATGAGGAGAGGAGAGAAAAGGAGAACAGAGCAAAGGGCAGGAGAGGGGAGGGGAGGAGAGGAGAGGAGAGGGGAGGAGAGGGGAGGGGAGGAGTCACTGTGGCAGAGATCAGAACAGAGAATGTGCTGTAATGCAGTCACCTGTTGGGTGTTAGTAAGACTCAGAAGTGACACATTCCTTCACTAGTCACTAAACTGCACGAGTCACACACATCACTCACTTCCCTGCCGGACTGAAGCTGTGCAGGGCAGGGCGAACAGCTCCTACAAGCTACAACCTACTGAGAGATGTGTGTGTGTGTGTGTGTAATTACCTCCCCAGCATAATGTTTGATGCCAAATTGATGGTCAGCTATCCTGGGTTTGACATAGTAGGGGTTTGTCTGTGGAAGAGGAACACTTAAACATAACAACCTGTTCATACTGCAAACAGTTACACTTATGACGTGTGAAGCGTTTTTGCGTTTGTGTATTATGAGTGTATGGCTGTGTGTGTGCTTGTGTGTGACTGTCATTATGACTCTTTACAGCTATGTTATGACTACAGCTGTACTGATGACTGTGTTATCACTGTGTAACTGGGTGTGTGACTGTACTTATGACTGTTATGACTGTGTAACTGAGTGTATGACTGTGTTATGACTGTATGTGCATGAGAATGAATTTGTTTTGTATACATTCATGTGGTTTTTGTGTAATACACATGTACGTGTGTAGTGTATCTATACTGAGTGTGCGTGTGCGTGCATGGGTGTGTGTGTGCGTGTGCCATACTGCATGTCGGCTGTGTAGTTTCTCCAGTAATGTGTAGTCGGTGCCTTTGGGGAATCGACTCTCTTCATTGATCAGAGCCAACAGCCCCAGTTTCTACAGAAACACACAACAGGCACTATGAGTCCACCATGCACATCAGCTCAGCTGCACGACCTCCCACACACCACACACCACTGCCCTCCCACACACCACTGCCCTCCCACACACCACATACCACTGCCCTCCCACACACCACTGCCCTCCCACACACCACACACCACTGCCCTCCCACACACCACTGCCCTCCCACACACCACATACCACTGCCCTACCACACACCACTGCCCTCCCACACACCACTGCCCTCCCACACACCACTGCCCTCCCACACACCACATACCACTGCCCTCCCACACACCACTGCCCTCCCACACACCACACACCACTGCCCTCCCACACACCACTGCCCTCCCACACACCACACACCACTGCCTATTCCTCTCAGAACTAAAGGTCTGCTAACAACCATTAGAAACACATCACTAAACACTAATAATATTAATATAACATTAATAACACACAGGTGTTTGTAGGGCAGTGGGGCAGAGATGAATACCTTCTCAATAAGGTCCAGGCACTCAGCATTGTCCATCCAATCTATAGCTTCCCAGTGTATTCCCTCCCTGCAGAACACACACACACACACACACACAATGTGGTTCATGTGATGATACACACCTGGGCTGTGCTGTCTCACGCAGCTCTACAAACCCAGGACCAGATCCACTTGGCACTGCCTGTGCTCATATTCTCAAATACACACACACACACACACACACACACTCATACTCATACACACACACACACACACACACACACATATTCACTGTGTGGACAGACAGCGTCGCTACAGAACCAACCTGTGGTACTCCAGCTGCTCCAGGGAGAAGATGTGTTTATTGAAATATTCCTGTAGCTTCTCATTGGCATAATTAATGTTGAACTGCTCAAACCGGTTCACCTGCTCACAGGCAAAATGAAGCTTTAGAAAGCATAATTATTCCTATGAAAACCCAAACACTCATACACACTGATGCCTGATACATGCTGATCACACACTGATCACAGACACACACTGATCATAGACACACACTGATCACAGACACACCAACCTCAAAGTTCTCAAAGCCAAAAATGTCCAGGATGCTGATGGATTTGAAGTTGTCTTTTCCTTTGATCTTTTGATTAATTCGGGTGATGATCCATGAAAAGCACTGTGCATACAGTGCCATGGCGACTGAGTCTCGTGAGTCAACGGCCTGTAACAAATAACAACAAATAATATCAAAACACCTTTATCTATATTTCAACAATATGTATAATTATTGTCTGGCTGTATATACTTGATGCAACTGGCACAAGTGATTGTGAGTGGCCTGTCGTCCCATTACAGCAGTGGGGTGTGGAGCTGGGAACAGCCCCACTAGCCCAGACTCTACATGCTACTGTGCTGCTTTTATCACTGATCTATCACAGCAGGAGTCTGAGGGGACAAGGAACAGGAAATGGTATCAAGTCACGCAAAGTGTTTGTTTCAGAGAGGCAGTGTCAGAAAAGGCAGGGCTGAGTGTGTGTGTTTGGGGGGTTTACAGCCACAGAATACCAGGCATTCACAGGGCACAGACTATCACAGGGCATGTTGTAGCCTGTCCTGAGAATGTGAGCAGGACTTGCGCAGAAGAATGCCACATTATTCCTGTCCCCACGATCACCTGTTTCTAATGCTTCTCTAAACACTACGTAGAACTCAAGGTGCATGTGTGCTTGTGTGTTTGTACCTGTTCCACAGTAAGAGGGGAGCAGATCTCTTCTCCACGCAAGATAATAGAGCGTTGGGTCAGAACCTCAGACAGCTGGAACCCATCCAATCCCAACAGTTCGCTCACATTATTGATCACTGCAGCAGCATACACAGAAGGTACTTAGACACACAGCTGACACTACTGACACTCACCTCACACTACTGACACTCACCTCACACTACTGACACTCACCTTACACTACTGACACTCACCTCACACTACTGACATACTCCTGATAGTACTAACACACAACTGCACTGAACCAGTGAATCTCTCACCTCCGTCAGTGGTGACTTGAGCGCCCCCTGCTGTCATGAATTCAATGTTGCCGATGTGCAAGACCCCAGACAGCAGTTTGAACACATCCCGGATCTCCTCTCCCGTAAACTCCATGACCTTCATGGCCTCCTGTTATCACCAAGCAAAGATACACCATTACACACACACACAAACACACCATTACACACATACACGCCTCACCACAACACACACACACCTCACCACAAAATCCTCCACACATCTAACACTAACCACAACATACTACACAATTCTCCGCACAACCACAGAATCCTCCACACATCTAACCACAACACACAACCCTCCACAAATCTCACCACAATACACTGCACACATAGACACATCCTTCATACACACATATCACACACACACAATGTATGTTTATTCTCAAACCAGGAGAGTTTCAATGCCAAAACAGTTTCCTTATATCTTGTTTCCATCCCTTCTTGCCTAGTTCAAACTTCAATTAAATGATAAGAGGAGATGGATAAAGTTTGTGGCGCCCTCTAGTGGTTTCACGTTTTAACATTCCCAGGAGTGTTAAAACATGTAACCTCTAGAGGGCGCCACAACGTTATCCATCTTTTTGGGTTCACATACTTCACAATCTGCAACTGTGCGAGTACCTGTATTTTTAGCAATGTTACAAGGAGGTGGGAAGTTAAAATTAGTAATAATTTCATAATTTTGTAAATGATTAAAACAATAGCTGCACTTGAATTCAGGTCCAGATTTGAATACATCAGCTTATCAGCACGTTAACCAACAAACACGCATGTCATTATCCAGGTTAACTATTACCTCATCTTGCTAAGTAGAAAAGTACCCTACATGGTTAATAAGTTGAAATCTACTGTGATGAATATGAATATGAAAAGGAGTTTGCCAAAGAGTCAGAGCAGAGAGACCGAGCAGAGAGACCGAGCAGAGAAACCGAGCAGAGTCAGAGCAGAGAGTCAAAACAGAGAGACAGAGCAGAGACAGAGCAGAGAGTCAAACACACACACACACACACACGGACACACACACGGACACACACACACACGGACACACACACGGACACACACACACACACACGGACACACACACGGACACACACACGGACACACACACCAGTGTAAGGCAACACTAGAGGCAACACAGTGGTGGCAGATGTACATGACAAGAAGGAGAACTGGTTATGCTGGTTTAGCTGGGCACAAAAATATTGAATACTTATGCTATTGCATTTTTAGTAATATTGTATGGAGGTGTTTACAGAACATCCCCAGAGAAACCTGTACCAGCCAGCATTGCTTAAGAGAGCTTACAAGAGGTGGGCAGTAACATTTTTAGTAATATTGTATGGAGGTGGAACATCCCCAGAGAAACCTGACAGCATTGCTTAAGACTTACAGAGACGAGGTTGTTCTTGGTCTGCACCGGAGAGCAGAGAATAGAAGATGTGGTAGTTCCGCTCTCCTGGGTTCTGCCGGACAACCCGGTTCTGGAACACCAAATGAAACCTCAGAAATTCCTCTCAGGTAAATGTATATGCAAGAGTGGCCTGATCCCAGCACATAAAGAAGAAAAATAGAAAAACTATTCGAGTAGATGTTCTACCTTTTAGAGTAGATGTTCTACCTTTTTGAGTAGATGTTCTACCTTTTAGAGTAGATGTTCTACCTTTTTGAGTAGATGTTCTACCCTTTCGAGTAGATGTTCTACCTTTTAGAGTAGATGTTCTACCTTTTAGAGTAGATGTTCTACCCTTTCGAGTAGATGTTCTACCTTTTCGAGTAGATGTTCTACCCTTTCGAGTAGATGTTCTACCTTTCGAGTAGATGTTCTACCTTTTCGAGTAGATGTTCTACCTTTTAGAGTAGATGTTCTACCCTTTCGAGTAGATGTTCTACGTTTTAGAGTAGATGTTCTACCTTTTAGAGTAGATGTTCTACCCTTTCGAGTAGATGTTCTACCTTTTCGAGTAGATAGTCGGTGATGCAGCCTCCCTGGATGTTGCCGCTCTGGGTGAAGTGCAGCTGGATGAACTTCCCAAAGCGGCTGGAGTTGCTGTTGTACACAGTCCTGGCGTTTCCAAACGCCTCCATGATGGGGCTGAGAGTGACCATGTGTACAGGATACATATGCATACAGTTTAAATGTGCATACAGAATAAATAAATATGTGCGTGTGTATGTGTCTGTATGTGTGTGTGAGTGTGTGTATGAGTGTGTGTGTGTATGAGTGTATGTGTGTGTGTATGAGTGTGTGTGTTACCTGCTCTGTATGATGGCCTGCTCCACCCTTGCTGTGTGCTGTGACAGGGTTCCTGAACTCTGACTCACTACAGACAGGAACTTCAGCAGCAGCTTCGTGCTCTCAGTCTTCCCTGCACCACTCTCCCCACTGCGCACACACACACACACACACACACACACTGATGTCTATGCTTGCTAGTAACTAATGTCAGAGCATCTGGCTTATGCTGGACATGTCAGAAGGGTGGAGATAAGGTGGAGATAAGATGGAGAAACCAGGAGGAGGGGAGAGACACAGCATCCTACCTGATGAGCACACACTGACTGTCTCTCCTCTTCCACAGACAGCGGTAACACTCATTGGCCAAGGCGTAGATGTGGGGGGGCAACTCTCCCAGGTGGTGCTGACTGTAGAGCTCCACCGTGTCCGCATCGTACAAGCCGGAGATGTGCTTATAAGGGTTAACAGCAGCCAGGATGGAGCCAATGTTGGTCTGAGAGAGCACACAGACAGGGCTGTAATGTGAGGGTGGAGCCTACAGGTCAGAGGTCACTGATCTTCAACACATTGTTTGTTTTCATGTCCTGGTTTCATCTTGGACATGAATTGATTCTCCTCATAATCTGGTGTGGTGGGCAAAGGATTTTATTTTAAAATGCACACACACTGCAGATGAGATCATATTACTTATGGACCACGGTGCTGTTTCTCAGCTTTGAGTCTGAGAGTAGAATTTCCAGATTGATGTAGTTTAACCTTAAATTAAAACCATTTGCATTGACCCTTTTTAGATTCACCAAAAGTATCACCAAAGTATTTCCGCATCATATAAAACAAATCTGAATGTGACTCAAAATCAATAATAAACATATCACAATATATGAAAAAGCTTTAAAAATAAAAAAAGGTTTAAACACAAAATATAGAAACTTCTAAACAACAATAACTAGTAACAGTGTATGATGATATTAACCCTAACCCTACTAACAGGCTCCGTTAAAGTGTAATTATCCCGAACCCTAACCCTACTTATAGCACAACCCTACTTATAGCACAACCCTACTTATATGCTCTGCTATTCTCTCACTGATACTTTAGTCCCTGTGCAACACAGTATTGACAACATTATGCCTATTTTATACTGTCATACAATACTGTACTGAACACCACAGGACACTGTGCCAATGTCCTACAATACTGTACTGAACACCACAGGACACTGTGCCAATGTCCTACAATACTGTACTGAACACCACAGGACACTGTGCCAATGTCAGAGTCCCTGGCAGCATCATCACAATGTGTGTATGGTGTGTGTGTGTGTGTGTGTGTGTGTGTGTGTGTGTGTGTGTGTGTGTGTGTGTGTGTGTGTGTGTGTGTGTGTGTGTGGTGTGTGTGTGTATGTGTGTGTGTGTGTGTGTGTGTGTGTGTGTGTGTGTGTGTGTGTGTGTGTGTGTGTGTGTGTGTGTGTGTGTGTGTGTGTGTGTGTGTGTGTGTGTGTGTGTGTGTGTGTGTGTGTGTGTGTGTGTGTGTGTGTGTGTGTGTGTGTGTGTGTGTGTGTGTGTGTGTGTGTGTGTGTGTGTGTGTGTGTGTGTGTGTGTGTGTGTGTGTGTGTGTGGTGTGTGTGTGTGTGTGTGTGGTGTGTGTGGTGTGTGTGTGTGTGTGTGTGGTGTGTGTGGTGTGTGTGTGTGTGTGTGTACGGTGTGTGTGTGTGTGTGTGTGTGGTGTGTGTGTGCGTGTGTGTGTGTGTGTGTGTGTGTGTGTGTGTGTGTGTGTGTGTGTGTGTATGGTGTGTGTGTACGTGTGTGTATGGTGTGTGTGTGTATGTGTGTGTGTGTGTGTGTGTGTGTGTGTGTGTGTGTATGGTGTGTGTGTGCGTGTGTGTATGGTGTGTGTGTGTATGGTGTGTGTGTCATACATAGATGAGGTCTTGCTGGTGTCGTAGGAACAGGTTGTGCATGATGGCCGCCTCGTGCAGCTCCACCAGGGCTGCCATGTCCTCCACTCCACTGCAGCTGCTGGGGTGCATGAGGATCACCTTCCGCCTGTCCAGCTCACCACGGGCTATACTCATCACCTGTAGGGGTGGGGGTGGGGTTAATGTGGGTGGGGTTTAAATGGTTTCTTGCTTGCTTATAACAACACATTCACAACAGTCATTCACAAGACTGAGAAGATGCTAAAGCTAAGAAAAGCCAGATATAGGGCATACGGGGTCCTACCAATCTGTCTCTCTCTCTGTCTCTCAGTCTGTCTCTGTCTCTCAGCCTGTCTCTCTGTCTGTCTCTCAGCCTGTCTCTATCATGCCCTCCCTCACTGTTTGTCCCTCTCTCCCTCTTTGTCTCCCAGCTGTCGGGGACTGCGAGCAGGATGTCCTGCAGACACAGAGAGTTGCGCTGCTAAGAGGAAGTGACACGGCACTCTCTCTCCTAGCTGTTCCTGTGTGTCTGCCCCTCGGTACTCACTCTGTATGTGCTGTATTTTGCTGTAATTGATACAGTGGTACCATAAAGCGTCTGATGAATGACATGCATGCTAAACAATGTCGGCAATTCAGTGAAAAACATTCAATAGGATTAAGAAACAAAGAGAAAGATAACAATGTCATTCAGAGCAAAGACTCACGTACCTCTCCATAGTCTGTGGTGAGGAAAAGAGAGTGATGATCACAGCAGGTAACTGTGCAGGGCCAGAGCTGCTCTCTCTCCCGTAGCCACACACGATCACCCTGTAGTACACACACGCACACACACACACACACACACACACACACACGCACGCACAAAGAAGCAGACAGATAATCAGAATATCAGCTACAGAGAACACAGGGGTTTGTCTTTGATTCCAGCCTCCCATCACTGAGACTCAGCCAGGCGCACCTGTCCTATCAAACAGGGTTTGGGTCCTTAGTGGAACACAGAGCAGAGCTGACACCACAGCCCCCCAGTGCTGCTGAACCAGTGATTGTGTAGGAGGTGTCAGATTGCTGCAAGTGTATTTGAGCATCGATTCTGATTGGCTATAGGGTGATGGTTCTGACCCGAGTCCTGTTCACCTCTCAGACACAGATGTGCAGCCCAGTGCTGTCTGAGCACATTCTACACCAGTTCAAATGCTTAGAAGAGCGCCGCCCTGTTGGAGAGTGAGGGCAGAACACAGCTGCTCGGCGCTCAGTACAAACACACACCAACACGCCAGACCCCCCCACACCACGTCCTGTTTTCAGGTCATTCTTTAAAATAACAAAAAAACAGCCTTGGTGTATAAGGAGCTCTGTGTCTATTTATGAGCCTCACACAGGCACCACGTCCATGTTTTTACACGGAAGGGTTGGAATGCACCAACGCACAGCAGTATGGAGCTGATTGCTGGGCCACGTCCTGGCTGTTTGCTGTAAAGTGACGTGTACATGATGTGTGTGTGAGCATGTGTATGGTGTTTGTATGGTGTGTGTGTGAGCATGTGTATGGTGTTTGTATGGTGTGTGTGTGTGTATGGTGTTTGTATGGTGTGTGTGAGCATGTGTATGGTGTTTGTATGGTGTGTGTGTGAGTGTGTGTGTGAGCATGTGTATGGTGTTTGTATGGTGTGTGTGTGAGCATGTGTATGGTGTTTGTATGGTGTGTGTGTGAGCATGTGTATGGTGTTTGTATGGTGTGTGTGTCTCTCACACATACAGGGTCTCTCACACATACAGAGCAAACAGTCTCAATGTCCACCAGCACCAGCATTCATACGGCCAATGGGGCGTTGAGACAATGCTTTGTCCAACCGGCCAGTAAAATGAAGAGATCAATAGTTGTAGCTTCCACTACGAAACCCAACCCAGGGACAGGGCTCAGTGAACCCACACCACATTAACTATTCAGAACCACTGACGTGGAAAGATCGACTGGAGCTCTACAGACACTCTGAGGTACACAGAGACACAGCAATCAACCCCTAATACAGGACAGTTACTTACAGGATCTGAACACGTTTCAAGCAGCTGACAAGCAAAGACCTGGGCAGAGAGATCAGATGTGGTTAGGGCTAGATTAGCTGAAGTTAGGGTTAGTTTAGCTGAAATTAGGGTTAGATTAGATGGGGTTAGGGATAGATTAGCTGAAATTAGGGTTAGATTAGCTGGGGTTAGGGCTAGATTAGCTGAAGTTAGGGTTAGATTAGCTGGGGTTGTTGTTAGATTGGGGTTGGGGTCGGTGTTAAGATTGGTGTTTGACCAGCTGCAGTCGGCCCAGGTCCTCTACAGCATTACAAGGCTACAGACTGAACCAGCACCTCCTAGCAAAGGAAAAGATACTTCCCCAGAATATCATGGCCTGAGGGTAAAATACAACAATACATCAGGACACAGACATTCTCTATAGAGAAATGTAACATACGAATCCCAAAACTAAGAAAGAATCATTAAGAGTACTTAAAAATGACTAAATCTGCACAGGTTAGAAGTGACTTTGAATCCTACAATTCCACAGAAGGTTTCCCAGCAGAGAACATATGAGCATATGTTTATAATACATGTGTGGAAATTCCAGAAGAAAGTCAGGATTGCACAAACAAGTGAGCAGGAAACATTGTCGTCATTAGATTAGATTAGGGTCATTAATTCGATTAGGGTCATTATATTAGATTAGGGTTAGAGAGCCTTATTAGAGATGAACTCAACATAATCACGCTAAGAATGACAATCCGAAAGGAACATGACATTAAAGTTGCAGTGGAGAGTTTGGAGGAGTGAGAGTGTGAGGAGTGAGAGTGTGAGGAGTTCTGACACTGCTGGAGTGTGTGAGACAGGGCCGCATGCAGCACAACCAGCCATAATGCTACTGTTTAATATTCATTTCATATTCAGATGATTTGCTAATTAATGAGCATGAAAGATTAACATGACACTGCAGCCTGCAGGCAGCCAAAGCCTGAGTATCAGGTGATCACAGCACCTGGACCCAGAACAGCTGAGACCAGACCAGACACTGTGTGGCAGTTGGGGTGTATAGTCAGGGTTAGGGTGTATAGTCAGGGCTGGGGCGTATGGTCAGGGTTAGGGTGTATAGTCAGGGCTGGGGCGTATGGTCAGGGTTAGGGTGTATAGTCAGGGCTGGGGCGTATGGTCAGGGTTAGGGAGTATAGTCAGGGTTAGGGAGTATAGTCAGGGTTAGGGCGAATAGTCAGGGTTAGGGTGTATAGTCAGGGCTATGGCGTATAGTCAGGGCTAGGGCGTATGGTCAGGGTTAGGGCGTATGGTCAGGGTTAGGGAGTATAGTCAGGGTTAGGGCGTATAGTCAGGGTTAGGGCGTATGGTCAGGGTTAGGGTGTATGGTCAGGGTTAGGGTGTATAGTTAGGGCGTATGGTCAGCGTTAGGGGGTATGGTTAGGGTTAGGGCGTATAGTCAGGGTTAGGGTGTATAGTTAGGGTGTATGGTCAAGGTTAGGGCGTATGGTCAGGGTTAGGGGGTATGGTTAGGGTTAGGGCGTATAGTCAGGGTTAGGGTATATAGTTAGGGTGTATAGTTAGGGTGTATAGTTAGGGTGTATGGTCAGGGTTAGGGTGTATAGTTAGGGTGTATAGTTAGGGTGTATAGTTAGGGTGTATAGTCAGGGTGTATAGGGTGTAGGGTGAACAGTCAGGGTGTATAGTTAGGGTGTATGGTCAGGGTGTATAGTTAGGGTGTATAGTAGGGGGGGTATGGTTGGGGGGTGTCAGGGTTAGGGTGTATAGTTGGGGTGGTGTATAGGGGTTAGGGGGTATGGTTATAGTTAGGTGTATAGTTAGGGTGTATAGTTAGGGTGTATAGTTAGGGTGTATGGTTAGGGTGTATGGTTAGGGTGTATAGTTAGGGTGTATAGTTAGGGTGTATAGTTAGGGTGTATAGTTAGGGTGTATAGTTAGGGTGTATAGTTAGGGTGTATAGTTAGGGGTGTATGGTGGTTAGGGTGTATGGTTAGGGTGTATAGTTAGGGTGTATAGTTAGGGTGTATAGTTAGGGTGTATGGTTAGGGTGGGTGTATAGTTAGGGTGTATGGTTAGGGTGTATGGTTAGGGTGTATAGTTAGGGTGTATGGTTAGGGTGTATAGTTAGGGTGTATAGTTAGGGTGTATAGTTAGGGTGTATAGTTAGGGTGTATAGTTAGGGTGTATGGTTAGGGTGTATAGTTAGGGTGTATGGTTAGGGTGTATGGTTAGGGTGTATGGTTAGGGTGTATAGTTAGGGTGTTAGGGTGTATATGGTTAGGGTGTATGGTTAGGGTGTATAGTTAGGGTGTATAGTTAGGGTGTATAGTTAGGGTGTATAGTTAGGGTGTATGGTTAGGGTGTATAGTTAGGGTGTATAGTTAGGGTGTATAGTTAGGGTGTATAGTTAGGGTGTATGGTTAGGGTGTATAGTTAGGGGTGTATAGTTAGGGTGTATAGTTAGGGTGTATAGTTAGGGTGTATGGTCAGGGTTAGGGTGTATAGTTAGGGTGTATGGTTAGGGTGTATAGTTAGGGTGTATAGTTAGGGTGTATAGTTAGGGTGTGTATAGTTAGGGTGTATAGTTAGGGTTAGGGTAGGGTATGGTTAGGGTGTATAGTTAGGGTGTATAGTTAGGGTGTATAGTTAGGGTGTATAGTTAGGGTGTATGGTAAGGGGCCAACTGTGCCAAAACTAGAGCATAAACAGTCCAAATGATGTGCTGGAGATGTTTTCTTTAATGTCTGAGATTTTTCCCCAGCACAATCCCGCAGGACTTAATCACAGGGGAGGAAACTGCAGATGAAACAGAACTCACCCTCTGCGATGGGAACATAATTACATACTGACTTCATTTTAAGGCCCAAAGCCGCAAATACACAGTCTGGAGAATCAAACCTTCCTCTGACATAAGTATGCCACTTCAGATATGCTTGTTTGAAGGTTCAGAAATGTAAAAATGATTGTTAACAAATAATCTTAACCATGTAAATAAATGTTCACATATCTGAGCAAAATGCAATCGTGTTATATAGAAATCTAATCACAATATGAATTTTGTCTGTGGTGAACACCCAGCTCTTAATGGGAACACATTCAGTATATTGTAGCCTACACGTCACTGACCACAGCAATGAGCTGAAGGCCGTGATCCTGGCAGCAGTGTCTGCAGTGAGAGGAGTGTGAGTGTGTGTGTGTGTGTGTGTGTGTGTGTGTGTGTGTGTGCCAGCCAACACAGGGCATGCAGGCAGTATGGGAAGGGGGCTCACTAAAAGATTGTCACTCTGCCGCTATGTCACTCTGTCAGTCGCTATGTCAGTCTGATTTACTGCTTGTTGTGGCCAGAGTGATGAATATAACAGCAAGTGCTACTCAATCAGGTCTCTCGGTCCATTAAATTAAATTAAAATTAAATTCAACTCAAAGTTATCTACAGTCACCACATGAGAAAGTATCTGAGTTAGCCAACAAACACAGCTAGCATCCTGGCTGGCTGAACTGCACTGGGGTTTCAGGGTCAGTAGTTCTTCTGGTTTAATCCTGTAATCTACAAATCCTGTAAATTTACACCTGCAGAAGGTTCTGCCACAGCAGGGGTTCGGATCAGTACTTTTGTATTCAAAAGCTTGTCAATCGGTCACAATAATCTCATAACTATGATTGATTAAACAGCAGAATAGGTCTGCTGCTCAGAGTGTGTTACAGGTTTGTGGATCACACCAACGGGTTATGGTAACACCAACGGGTTATGGTAACACCTCTATATGGTTACACCTCTATATGGTTACACATCTATATGGTAACACCTCTATATGGTTACACATCTATATGGTTACACATCTATATGGCTGCACATCTACATGGTTACACATCTATATGGTTACACATCTCTGTTAGAACATCTGATGACAGTCCAGCGTGAGGATGAGATGAAGGAAACTGTGATTCTCACTCGCTGTTTGAGTACATGTGACTAAGAACATGGGGGGCTGGAATGCAGTGATCTTCACCCTGAAACAGGAACTGGAGCCCTGGAGGTCTACAGCTCTCCCAGCATTCCTGTCTGGCTGCCCCACGTGGACACATGAGCAGACAGCCCACGTGACCCACGTGACTCAGCTGGGTGGCGTGTGGAGCCTCTGAGCTGCTGGAGGAAGGATGAGGGTTTGGCTGAAGGGGAAGGCGGTTGGGAGGTGCTGCTGGTGAAGCTCCTACTCACACACAGGCCAGTTTCAGATAATAAACACAATTACAAGACTCAAAAGGTAAAAACAAAGTTTGTATATATTTTTGTGGGTGTGGAGGTTTATATATAAAAACCTCACAGCCGTCCCTACCCCATATACCCACTGACTGATGTGATTGATGATGTAAAAGCAACCATCAGTACTTAAGTGACATCATACTGGTCACAAAAGACAAAGGAGGACAGTGACATCACAGTGAGGACAGTGACACCACCGTGAGGACAGGGACACGGAGGCAATGCCACATACACTGCATCACCTGTACGAGTCTTAATTTCATACATAAAATATACTATGACATTTAAATTCAAATCTCTTTTTATTTGTATGTTTGTTTAAACATGGTCACAAACCAGTTTATACAATATCCTTGAAGGCAATAACAACAAGGACAATCTCCCTGAGACAGTGTGAGACAAAAACTACAACAACAAGGACTATCTCCCTGAGACAGCATGAGACATAAACCTTGTGAGGAGCCACTCGGGTGACAGACCCTTCTTCCTCTACTGTGGGGTTAAAGGTCAGTGTTTGAGGTATGCGTCTGTGACCCACCATGTAAGCAGGCATGGGTCATATCCTGAGCTGATATTTCTTCTACTTCATTAGCCCAAACATGCTGAACATCACTCACACTCAAGCCCCTCATGGAACGTTGAGCCTTTCCTGCAAATCTCCTCCCTGCTTTATATGTCTCCTGATCTTTCTCTCTTCCTGGGAGACAACTGTTATATAAGTACACAAAATGTCTCTTATTCCATTTTATGTCTATTTTGTAGAGCACTTTCTATATTGCTGTAGTTGTTTATTCTTTTGAGGATTTCCTCCTGTTGTATCATTTGTCTCCAAGAAAAAACAGACTAGACACTGTAAAACGCTGTACACTGGCGTGTGTGTCAGAGACGCCCCTTTAAGATCTGGGAGATATTTAGGCCTTGCTATACCACACCACTATAAACTCCAATGACCTGGGTAGGACAAGTTTGTTTCAAATACATTCAAATAATTTTACTCTAGGGAATGAATCTGCCACACTGTCTTCTGTGATTAATGGGTTGTTCTATCACACGTGATGCTGACAACCAATCAGAATCATTCTACTATTCTGTGGCAAAACCCCGATGTAGAGGGTTCTGTGCCACTTGTGTGAGATCAGGGGAAGGGTTAGTGTTAGGGTTTAGGGTTAGGATAGGATTTAGGGTTAGGATAGGGTTAGGCTTAGGTTATGGTTAGTATAGAGTTATGGTTAGTTAGTGTTAAGGTTAGGGCTGAAACCACTCCAAGATCTTTAGTGTGTACTACTGCATTGTAATGCATGTACTATTGCCCTGTAGTATGTACTATTAGCCTGTAGACTATTAGCATGTAGTATGTACTGTGCATTTTATTTATAATTGCATGTGTGCTATACCCTGAATGAGTAATGTGTTGCAGCCTGAGGGCAGGAGGCTCTATTTCAGGTAGTCAGCTGTGTCTGGAGGTTCAGCACTGAACGCTGAACTAATGAGGGACACAGAAACTTCACACGCAGAAAACACAACAGCCCACTAAACATCTCTACCTGCGCACTGGAGGTGTCGGTGTATTACAACAAAATTCTATGTTAAATCATAATTTACAACGGTAGTTCTTTATTTATTTTTGTTCTCTGAGGCACATGTGACCTATAGAGATTATCCTGTAGTGTGTAGTGTGGAATTTCCTTTCAACCTGCTGTAGCGTGTGTGTGTGTGTATGTATGTATGTATGTGTGTGTGTGTGTGTGTGTAGTTTGCTTAGTGTCTGTGACTCACCTCAGTAAACAATGACATTTGCCAAATGAATCTTAAAGACTGAATTAAGATTTCCAGAGAGGGGACAGAAATCATTTAAAACTCGTGTAAATCAAGCAGTATATCTATATTACACTATCACACAATATCATGCTGTCATTCAGAAAGAAAACTCAATGTAGAGTGATGGCAAAAAAACTCTTTTCACATAAAATTCCCACCCTAGATTGGGAACACCGACACCGAGGTTGAGAGCATCACCGTGAGCTAAGAACACTTTCCCCTTTCTCTACAAACATCAGTCAATTACAACGTTGTTTGTCGCGTGAAAGGACCGTACAATTAATTGCCTCAGGAATTATTTTAATTCTTGTTTATTTCTTCACCGAATTAACAATAAAAACACGACTAAACCAGGACATTTGAGAGGACATTCGTACCCCTCTGAAGGGATTGGCTCTGGTAGTCCAATACGAATAAGTGACTTCTTACCTCAACAAAGAAGGTATCCATTTCCAGCCGGTCCGCTCCCCAAACACACGCTTCCTTTAAGAGGTGCCTCCGCTCGGAAAGGCTGCTGGCACTTTAGCGATGCTTCCCATTCACGCGCTTAACAAAGGCGAGAAGTTCCCATTGGACTGTAACAGCGTTAATTCTACCAAACTTTTTTCTTTTAGGGGATCGTGGATACCGAGACAATCCAAAGCGTTGCGAGCGATAACACCCAGAAAGCTCACACGATGCTCCGTCGCCGCTCGCTCGCACGCCTCGTCCCGGCGTATCTTTGTGTTGTTCAGTGGGATTCGCTGGAACCTGCGCGGATGGCAGGGACTCCAGGGGGCGGGGCTTAGACCTGGCCCACAGGACACACCCCTGCAACAAAGACTATTTTAGCTTGCATTTGCTCTAATTGTTGGCAAGGAGGGGTGATGTTCGTAGGACCGAGACATTTCAGTCATGGTATTGTTAAAATGTTTTCGTTAGACATCGTTTTTTAAATTTGTGGGATATTCTTGAGTTACAATGTGTGTCTTCTAGAGTGACTCCTGGAAGCCTGGTGTCTATTAATGATCTCCGAATTAACACGACACCAGTTAGTGTATATTATACCAGTTAGTGGATATTATGCCAGTTAGCAGATGAGTGCCTATACATGCCTTGAGTGAACAGATAAGAAAGAAACAGGATAAAATTACTTCCTAGAAGCCCCTACTGAGCTGATCAGCAGTAATGTTGTGCACTGAAGCTTCTGGGCGGGGCCTCCTCACCATTCTAATGGTTCATTACAACCTAAGCAGCTCCATTAAGGGCTTCTTACTCCCTCAGGCATCGGGAAGTAGACAGTGGGCACTTACTGAGAGACAGGACACCCGTCTGAACTCAGAACACTCACTGAGAGACAGGACACCCGTCTGAACACTCACTGAGAGACAGGACACCCGTCTGAACTCAGAACACTCACTGAGAGACAGGACACCCGTCTGAACTCAGCACGGCACACACTGTCCTCTGAACTCAGAACACTGTAACATATACCAAATAGTTTTAGATGGATAACATTTCAAATCATATTAGTTATCTCAGCTCTAAATCCCATAAAAAACCACAGTTTTAAGATGTGATGATAATTGTGTGGATGTACAGTCAGGAAGCGTGTCTACTGGGGTTAGTTTAGGCTCTTTCTCAAGCCTCTGTCTCTGTTTTATCATCTAAGTGGTCAGCGCGCACACACACACACACACACACACACACACACACACACACACACACACACACACACACACACACACACACACACACACACACACACACACACACACACACACACACACACACACACACACACACACACACACACACACACACACACACACACACACACACACACACACACACACACACACACACACACACACACACACACACAGGTACACACACACACACACACAGGTACACACACACACACACACACACACACACAGTGGGAGACATTACTCTAAGCTGGAGTGCTCAGTGTAGTTTTAATTGATCTACTGGCAAATGAATGTTCACTGTAGTTTAGGAAAAAAGCTTTTACAAATATCATTACTTAACCTTTCATCTCTGTGGTGGCCAAAATAGAACAGGTTATTTATACTTTACTAAGCTTCATTACAACTGATTTGTCAGTAAATATTATGTCTTTTGTGCACAATAGTGAATTTTAATTTTTTAAAAACCTTTTTCAAGTTTTTGTTGTTTTCCAATATTGCTTCCTGATTCTGACTACACAGGCACAGAGGAGAAGTCCTCATGTATACAGACTAACACTAGGTTAGCAGCACTAACAGGTGAACAGGTAATTCCAGGATATTCCAAAGTAAGTTAATATGAGCAGTGAGAGATTGTGAACTATTGTCAAGCACTAGAACAAACCTGTTAGCTGCACTGTATATAAACTGTTAGCTGCACTGCATATAAACTGTTAGCTGCACTGCATATAAACTGTTAGCTGCACTGCATATAAACTGTTAGCTGCACTGCATATAAATTGTTAGCTGCACTGCATATAAACTGTTAGCTGCACTGCATATAAATTGTTAGCTGCACTGTATATAAATTGTTAGCTGCACTGCATATAAACTGTTAGCTGCACTGTATATAAACTGTTAGCTGCACTGCATATAAACTGTTAGCTGCACTGCATATAAATTGTTAGCTGCACTGTATATAAACTGTTAGCTGCACTGCATATAAACTGTTAGCTGCACTGCATATAAAACTGTTAGCTGCACTGCATATAAATTGTTAGCTGCACTGTATATAAACTGTTAGCTGCACTGCATATAAATTGTTAGCTGCACTGCATATAAACTGTTAGCTGCACTGCATATAAACTGTTAGCTGCACTGCATATAAACTGTTAGCTGCACTGCATATAAACTGTTAGCTGCACTGCATATAAACTGTTAGCTGCACTGCATATAAATTGTTAGCTGCACTGCATATAAACTGTTAGCTGCACTGCATATAAATTGTTAGCTGCACTGCATATAAACTGTTAGCTGCACTGCATATAAATTGTTAGCTGCACTGCATATAAACTGTTAGCTGCACTGCATATAAATTGTTAGCTGCACTGTATATAAACTGTTAGCTGCACTGCATATAAATTGTTAGCTGCACTGCATATAAACTGTTAGCTGCACTGCATATAAACTGTTAGCTGCACTGCATATAAATTGTTAGCTGCACTGCATATAAACTGTTAGCTGCACTGCATATAAATTGTTAGCTGCACTGCATATAAACTGTTAGCTGCACTGCATATAAATTGTTAGCTGCACTGTATATAAACTGTTAGCTGCACTGTATATAAACTGTTAGCTGCACTGCATATAAACTGTGTAACTATACTGTGATTTGTGTTGTTGCTGCGTTCTGTAAGCCCAACCTATAAATTCTGACAAACCTGATAAGCTAGAGTCAGATTCATAGCCTCTTATCATCAGTGCCAGGCCTTTAGTCTGTAGGTGGGGAGGTCTGTGTCTTTAGTCTGTAGGTGGGGAGGTCTGTGTCTTTAGTCTGTAGGTGGGGAGGTTTGTTCTGTGTTTGAGACTGAGGCTGATGGACAGGAGTTGAACCAGGTGCTGGGGACACATGCAGGCAGAAGCAGTCGATTCAGAGGAACATGCTGAATGCTGTTTCCATCCCTACTGATGTTACCAAAGAAACATACAGCAGCACACAACACTGAAGGGGAGAGAGAGAGAGAGGGAGGAGGAGAGGGAGGGAGGGGGAGAGAAGGATGAGCGAGAGGGAGGGGGGGAGAGAGGGAGGAGGAGAGGGAGGGAGGGGGAGAGAGAGAGGGAGGGAGGAGGAGAGGGAGGGAGGGGGAGAGAAGGATGAGCGAGAGGGAGGGAGGAGGAGGAGGGGGAGGAGGGAGGGAGGAGAGGAGAGAGGGGGAGAGAGGGAGAGGGAGGAGGGAGGGGGGAAGGATGAGCGAGAGGGAGGGAGAGAGGGAGAGGGAGGAGAGAGGGAGAGGAGGGGGAGAGAGAGGGAGGGAGGAGGGGAGAGAGGGAGCTCAGATGACCTGTCTGTCTCTCTCCAGGTTCTGGGTGTCCCTGAAGAATAACACATTACCCAGAATGCACTCTGACTGTTTCCTATATTCATTTTTTATTTCATCTTAAGTCGTCAGATGAATCGTGCTTGAAATATTTAATAAAACCCTTTTCACTTGTCACCTTTTAAAACTCTGTTCTTGTTGTTGATTTGCACACTGTAGGATATGTACTGATTCAGCAGTGAAGGATATCACAGCCCCACCCAAGAAATCAGCCATCAGGTTGCATCTTACTTACTGTAATTTATACAGTGTTGATAATGCAGTTGGTGTCCCATATTTACCTTGAGTGGCCTCTAAACATGCAGCTGTCACAGCCCTTACACACTTACACCCTTACATGCTTCTACCCTTGCACAATTCTACCATTACACCCTTACACACTTACACACTTCTATCCTTACACACTTCAGGAACTATCTAGAATTCTGGAAGCAAAGATTGCTATAGACTTAATTTCCTGTTAGAAGGAATCATACATGAATCTAATCTGACAAAACTGTATTGTATGAATTATACAATTTCTTTAATCAGTTTCAGAAATCAAAGCTTCTAAATGACATTTTTACATCCATCATGACTTACACATTTACGTCATGCTTAATATGCGTTCGTGAGTTTAACAGTGTATAGATTTCAGAATTTGGAGTTGCAACTCATGAACTCAACTTGCAAATGAACAGCTGACTGTGAACTTGTGGGCCACTTGTAAAGTGATTTGTGAGTTATTTTTGGTGTTAGTTCAGGTCTCTGGTGTCTCCTGTGATTTACACGCTGACATTTTTTCAGGATAGACACTTTATAAACATAAATTCATATTCATAGCCATAAAGAGCTACAAGTATACTCCAGAAACTAGTTCCAAATACAGCTGAACATTTATGAATATAATAACTGCTCTTACTTATGAGTCATTTCCACCCTAGAACTCTAGAGTTCTAGATCAGCAGAGTTCTAGATCACCAATGCCAATAAAACTAGAGTTCTAGATCACCAGAGTTCTAGATAAGCAGTACCAATAACACTAGAGTTCTAGATCACCAGAGCATTGGAGCCCCAGAGCCCCAGAGCTTCTGAACCTTAAAGCCATATGGTCCTAAAGCCATGGAGTCACACAGCCCTAAAGTCATAGTTGGTGGAGCAGCACACTGTTGGTGCAAGTCTGTTGGTTTAACTGGACAACATCTCAGTAGAACACTGTCTTTAGGTCTCTTGAAGCATCCTGCTTGTCTGCATGTCCCTTTGGGTCAGCAGCAGGAATTCAGGAGTCCATTAAAGCAGAGAGGGGAGGAATGTGAGTCATGACACAGCAGCTACTGGACTTGTGTTTGTTTGTGATGGAATGTAGCAGGGACACAGAAAGGCCCCACAGTGCTGTAGGAGTCAGTCTGCTGTTGTGATGGTTCTACCAGACGGCTCGAAGGGTCATACAGTGGCAGGCACTCTTAGTCAGGACCTTCTGCACCAAACCTGGCAGCATGAACAGAGCAACTTCACCACAGTCATTCAACTCTGGGCAGTATGACTCATTACTGCATTATTACTGCAGACAGTCCACATTCCTCAGCTTTATATACAAATGTACACACACACACACACACACACAAAATCAGTTCCTCAGTCTACTTCCTGTTTGTTTTAATGTTGTACAAAGTGTGCATAGATAACAATAATAGAATGGTTTAAATAAATATTTATGGCTTGATTTGATTTTTAATTTAGTGTCAGTTCCAGTCAACAATAAATAATCTACACTATTCACAACAATCATCACGTATGCAAAATGAAATACTGAGATATTTACAAACGCAGAACAGGGTTCTCGTTAGGGTTAGGATTAAGGTAATTAATTAAGGTTAAGGATTAAGGTAATTAATTAAGGTTAAGGATTAAGGTAATTAATTAGGGTTAGGGTAACGTTTCCCACAGTACCCTCCCATTCATCAGGGGAATTTCATGCTCAATACAAACCCCAGTCCTCCTCATGAGGGGCATCTCAGACCAGACTCACCTTTGTCCATCCATGACATCTGATGAAGGTATCGTGGGCGGGGCCAGGGAGCTGCAGCGTGCCTGAGTAGAGTGCTGGACCACTTCCTGCGTCTGTCTCTGAGCCAGACCGGATGTCCTTCCCCACAGCCTGAGGCCATCCACTGTGGATTACTCCATCAATGTCCAGAGAGTAGATCAGACACTGTGGATTACTCCACCAATGTCCAGAGAGTAGATCAGACACTGTGGATTACTCCACCAATGTCCAGAGAGTAGATCAGACACTGTGGATTACTCCATCAATGTCCAGAGAGTAGATCAGACACTGTGGATTACTCCACCAATGTCCAGAGAGTAGATCAGACACTGTGGATTACTCCACCAATGTCCAGAGAGTAGATCAGACACTGTGGATTACTCCACCAATGTCCAGAGAGTAGATCAGACACTGTGGATTACAATGTCCAGAGAGTAGATCAGACCACCAATGTCCAGAGAGTAGATCAGACACTGTGGATTACTCCATCAATGTCCAGAGAGTAGATCAGACACTGTGGATTACTCCATCAATGTCCAGAGAGTAGATCAGACACTGTGGTCCATCAATGTCCAGAGAGTAGATCAGACACTGTGGATTACTCCACCAATGTCCAGAGAGTAGATCAGACACTGTGGATTACTCCATCAATGTCCAGAGAGTAGATCAGACACTGTGGATTACTCCACCAATGTCCAGAGAGTAGATCAGACACTGTGGATTACTCCATCAATGTCCAGAGAGTAGATCAGACACTGTGGATTACTCCATCAATGTCCAGAGAGTAGATCAGACACTGTGGATTACTCCACCAATGTCCAGAGAGTAGATCAGACACTGTGGATTACTCCACCAATGTCCAGAGAGTAGATCAGACACTGTGGATTACTCCACCAATGTCCAGAGAGTAGATCAGACACTGTGGATTAATCCAAAGTGATAATGTAAATAAAGTTATTTATGTGTTATATAGACAAACAAACACTGTTTGCACACGCAATAATTAGATAAATGTCAACTAAGATGAACAAACTTACATGGTACATTTATTGCAAATTTGATTTAAAAGATTTTTTCAAATTGCACTGATACACCCAACTCCAGGTCTCATACTCTGAACTACAGGACTGAGAAACATTGTTTCCTCATGAATTTTTTAAAGAATAGTTAACATGATAACCTCTAAGATGTTTTAATATAATCTGTACGTATTAGAAACAATTTGCGGGTAATCTGTTTAATCCCCATGCTACATGGCTGGTTTAACAGCTCTGGGTGAAGCTGCGTCTGTATGTGTTCTAGCCTTGTGACATAATCTCCATCATGATCACGGTCATCTAAGGGCTCATGAGAAAAGCCCCATACAAGACGATGTGTATTTGCACTCCGGGTCAGAGCAGAGTGTTTCCCTGAAAATGACAGAACTGAAGAGACAAATTACATGTGACAAATGGCACCAGCATGTCAAAATAAGGGCACCTGCCAACAGACCACATGTTTAATTCATTTAGTCACTTACAATATTAAATAAGTATAAGCTGTAAATCCAGCAGGGTTAAATGTGCTTGCTAATTTACTCAATGGAGTGTGGGCATCTGTGTGTGTGTGTCTGCATGCGTCCATGCACGTGTGTGTGTGTGTGTGTGTGTGTGTGTGTGTGTGTGTGTGTGTGTGTGTGTGTGATAGCTGTGACAGAAGGGACCCTTTGAGAATGATGAGGCTACAGAAGGCTGGTAGATTCCCTGTGTGTGGCCTGTCCTGCTTACTCCATTGATTAGTTTAGAATTTATTGCTAGCTACATTTAAAACCTTTGAACAAGAGCATGAGATCTTGGCTACTACATGTAATAAACGTTGTTTACCAACCAGCATTTCATAAATACACACCACTTATTAATTTCAAACCTTAATATATGTTTACACTGTTATTTAGAGGACTTTCAGGATGTAGGAGTCTGTATGGGATGTAGGAGTCTGTATGGGAGACATCTTAACAGTAGCCCAAATATTCCCTAATCGCTCTCCTAACTTAGCCACCATGTCAACGTTGCGGTACAAGCATGAGTGTTTCAGACATACAAGCATGTACATGATGAAGATAAAACAGCCTGACCTGGGAGCAGTTGTGTTTCACACCATCACTACTTCATGGTGTCAGTGTTTACACAGTTGAGTCAATCTCCACTTGTAGACACATGTGTACACATCACTCATAAAGTCTGCTACATACCATGTATCCACTGTTTTGTGTGTGTGTTGTAAGGATAAAGCAGGTCCATTTGCTTATTCAGCTGAATGGCATAATGATGTATTACTGGCCAATATCATCAGGCTTGACTACTTTAATAAGAATCTCTGTAACGGCCAAACCCTCTTTTCCCTCATGTGCCTCCATTTACCACCACAACATAGAGCTCATCGCAGCCCCTACCAGTAATCTGTAAAGCCCTGTTACACATCACAGCATCTGTGTGTGTGCGTGTGTGTGTGTTCATTAGAACACCATCAACTAGATGAGTGTTTTTCTGTTTGGTGTGAGAATGTGACAGTTAACCACTGAAAGGTGAAGAAATAAAAAACTTCCCAAAAATAACAAACTGGATAGGAACAACGTAGCGAAGAGGAAAACTTGGAACTTGGACAGGACGCGGCGCAGGAGTAAAGAGGAAACTGGCTGGCGGAAAAAACAAGTGAGTGACATTTAACAACGCAGCGGTGAGACGCCGCATCAGCCTTCCTTAAATAAGGAGAGCAACAGGTGCGGGTCATCGCCGCTGAAGCGGCTACGCAGATCGCGTAGAGAAAGGCGATTGCGCAAGAGTAATCAGGGGACGGCTCGCGAGCTCCCCCCGGTGGCGGCCGACGGGCCATCCCGATCGTCAACCCTGACAAACCAGTTTAAATACAACCAGTTTAAATACGAACTGTGTGGTGTGATGACTGCTAATCACTTATAATATCCAGACCTCAGTCAGTGTTATTAATTTTACAATATAAACTTAAAAATGTATAAAGGAGCGTATTCAAGGGTAACGATAACATGAAATAAAGGACTTACACTGGCACCATAGAAAATGCAAATGGAAATGCAATATTGACTTTAAGTTGTACTTATTAAATTCTCTACTTATAAGATACATTTGAAATACTAACCTGTAGTTGATATTAATTAGCATGATTAAATTTGAAATAATAGCTAGTGGTTTACCTAAAAACCAGCTCATGTTATGACAGCTGGTCTGTGGGGTAGGAGGTGGGGCAGGTCTGTGGGGTAGGAGGTGGGGCAGGTGTGGTTGTGCTACATCTGTGAGAGTGAAGACCGTGTGATGTAAGAAGAAACAAATTGTAATATACTGAAAAAGTATCACCTGCTAACTGACACGATTATTTTGTCTTGATTTTATGTTATGTTACGCAACACTTGCCACTTTTATAACTTCAATTATTAAAACACTAAATGAAGTAAACGTCGGTAAATACATTTATAAAATTTCGAGCGAAGAATACGTAATGAACTTTAGGACCCAGCGGATGACAACGAACGCGCCATCACATGATGGACATTTTCCTAGAGAAAAACTGAATTTCTGATCGCCAGATTAGAGACGCTTTATTAGACAGATTAGTTAATTGTTTTAGTGCTCAGGGCAATATAGTGGACTTCAAACATTATGTAAAGTGAGCAACAGCTGTGAGAATCGCTGCGTTAACTAAACAGTTTCCCTCAGACATGAAGTCAGATTTTATTTTCGTTTTTTTAAGTTTGTGTTCAACACTCATGAATGTTTTGGTAAGTATGGTAACTAAAAAAATCTAAACATTCAGTGCAACTCCATATATAATAGCTCGCTACATATTTTAAAGTGTACGTGTTAACACTGTAATGTCCGTTAATACTTCGCCCACTTTTGACGAGCGAGTTTTTATCTGCGCAGATGATGGCGTGTTAACTACCTGCATAGATTGCACAAATTACCGAGTACAGATTACACAGATTACCGAGCACAGGTTACAGCTCAAGATGTCACATGTTTAACAGCGAAATGTGTCCGTTTGTATTCCAAGGCAGACGAGCGCTCCTTCTCCATAGATTACAAGAACAACCGTTTCCTCAAAGATGGAAAGTCTTTCCAGTACATTTCGGGCAGCATTCACTACTCCAGAGTTCCACGGTGTTACTGGAAGGACCGTCTGATGAAGATGTACATGACGGGACTCAACGCAGTTCAAGTGTAATTTGGTTGTAATTTTGCCAGATAATTTTGCTTTTAGAACCTTGGCACGCAAAAGGCACGGTAGTTTTTACCTTTTGACATTTAAATACAGGTATGTGCCATGGAACTTCCACGAACCTGTGCAGGGAATCTATAAGTTTGAAGGGGACAGAGATCTGGAGCATTTTCTGGATCTGGCCAACCAGACGGGCCTGCTGGTCCTCCTGCGTCCAGGCCCGTACATCTGTGCTGAATGGGAAATGGTGAGGCATGTGAAAAGATAAGTAGTCATCACAGCGTGAGCACGTGCAGAATCCCCTGAACACAACACATGCTCTATTACATATTAATAAGACTGAACATTAGTCAATGCAGTACAGAGATTGAAAAGCTTTTAAACTTGTCTTTACAGTAGCTCATGTGTATAAAAATACAACTCGCTTTAGAGATGCTTCAGTCTAGGACTGACTAGAACATATAAGCCTCACGTAGTTAAACAGCAGGACGTTGTTGGCTGAGTAAGTTTTTTTTGGACTGGGTGCTAATAATGTCTGTCTGCTAAGAGTGATGCTGTTCTACCTGCATGGCTGTTTGCAGGGTGGTTTACCTGCCTGGCTGCTCCAAAACCCCAACATTGTCCTGCGATCATCAGATTCAGGTAGTTTAACCAGATATTGGACCAGTCTGTGATGTGTGCCAATCTCCTGTAGATTACCTCCCGTCTGTGATGTGTGCCAATCTCCTGTAGATTACCTACAGTCTGTGATGTGTGCCAATCTCCTGTAGATTACCTAGTCTGTGATGTGTGCCAATCTCCTGTAGATTACCTCCAGTCTGTGATGTGTGCCAATCTCCTGTAGATTACCTCCAGTCTGTGATGTGTGCCAATCTCCTGTAGATTACCTCCAGGCAGTGAGTAACTGGCTGGCTGTGCTGCTTACCAAAGTGAGGTCCTGGCTTTACCAGAGAGGAGGGAACATCATCAGTGTGCAGGTATGACCCATACTGCAGTGATCACCTGTAGCAGCTCTCATACTAAGCACATTCACGGTGAAACACCCCTCAAAACTACTGTCAGAAATGTACATATGACGTCGGTGTTCTGCAGGTGGAGAATGAGTACGGCAGCTATTTTGCCTGTGACTACAACTACATGCGACACCTACACAAGTTGTTCCGGTTCTTCCTGGGGGAGGATGTCGTCCTCTTCACCACAGATGGGAACACAGATAAAGAGCTGGTCTGTGGAACCCTGGAGGGTCTTTACGCCACCATAGACTTTGGAACAGGTAACTGCTTCACTGTGAGTAACCGTGTAGGTTTACACATTCCAGCTGAGTCAGGGTCAGAGTTAACCCTAAGCCCAACCCTAACCCTAACCCTAACCCCACCCCTAGTGAAGACTGGTCAGTCCCAGATGACAGAAAGCACTACTGGACTTTAACCTTTTCACTTGTTGCTTAGAAGAACTCAAAGTGTAACATTAGTAATGGGTTAGCGTTAGGGGTTAGTCTTGAGGTTAGGGGTTGGGGTTAGTAAAAACATGCATTATTACTTCCATTTGCTGTAGCACACGATCAGTTCTGTTTGTTTCTGTTTAATATCAACTTCCAGACACTAATGTAACGACAGCCTTCAGTCGCCTGAGGAGGTTTGAACCACATGGGCCACTGGTGAGTGCGGACGTTCTGCACATACCCACATACCCAATGATTATTCATCTAGGGTTGAGGTGTTATGATTTATCTAGGGTTGGGATGCTGTGATGTAGGGTGATGCTGTCCTATCCCTAACCCTGACCCTAGATAACCCTAAATAACCCTGACCCTAGAAAACCCTACCCCTAGATAACCCTGACCCTAACCGTGACCCTAGATAACCCTAAATAACCCTGACCCTAGATAACCCTAACCCTAACCGTGACCCTAGATAACCCTGACCTTGCATGCTGTGTTGCAGGTGAACTCAGAGTTCTACACTGGTTGGCTGGACCACTGGGGCGACCCACACGCCTCCATCAACATTCAGAACGTCAGCACAATGTTGGGAGACATGTTGTCCATGGGAGCCAGTGTCAACATGTGTGTACTAGTGTACTCACCTTAGAGTGTTTCTAGATGTTTCTATATCGGATTTTTAACAACATGTCAAGGGTGGGAATCTGCATGTTATCCCACACTCAGATGAGGTTGCCTACACCAGAGACCAATGTTCAGAGGACAAAGCTCATTTGAATAGAGAAACGTTCTGTTCTCATTATGTGCAGTAACAGCATCCATGTTTCTCTCTTCTCAGGTACATGTTTGAAGGAGGGACCAACTTTGGTTACTGGAATGGTATGTGGTCTATCCAGTTCAGCAGCAAATTACTGTCAAAATTCCCATTTTTTCAGTTACTGCAGATTTAATGGGAAGGTACTGACTGTTCTGGTGGTTTTGGATGTGAATATGGCTGTGTGTGAGTTTCCAGTACTGCTCAGTAACTCCAAAGCCAGATGATACAAAGCAAGACTGCGAATGTCTACAGCTGTGTAACTGTTTCACCGTCACTAACGGGACCCGACAGGAGCAGACGACGACACACGGTTCCGATCTGTTGTGACCAGTTATGATTACGATGCTCCTTTATCAGAAGCTGGGGATCCCACAGACAAACTACTGGCCATCAGGGACGTCATTAAGAACGTAAGAATGAAACATGTGGACGTAAAGTTACTGAAAACAAGAATAAAAATGCACTAGGGTCTAATAAGCTTCCATAATCTCTTTCAATTTCAGTTTCGTGAAATCCCATCAGGGCCGCTTCCCCCAGCGACTGCCAAGATGGCGTACGGGTTTGTGACTCTACAGAAGGTATGCATCACTGTGCCACTGGGCTTCTACTGAACATCACAGAACACTAGAGGCGTCATATGTGGATGTGCTGGATGTGACATTGTGCAAGTCATAAATCGGTTTCATGCAGATTGGGAACATCAGTGGCTTGTTGGATACGCTGTCACCCCAGGGCCCAGTGCAATCTCAACATCTTCTAACATTTGAGGAAATGAAACAGGTGAGATGTTAATTTTTATAATGGTCCTTTGCACCTCAGAGGATCAATAAGTAATTTTTTCAATGATTCTTCAGATTATGAAACAGCCATTATACTGCCACCTAGTGGTCTGGAGCTAAGATCAGATATACAGGTCCTCTTATAATGACTTACAGTACTAACATTACAAGTTTACAATAGTTCATATATAACAGTAAGAGCTGTAGACTTGTACATGTGCAGAAATGTCAACCTTGAATGTTGGTCAATCTGACACAGTATTATGGATTCATGCTGTACCGGACGAGACTGTCACGAGACCTCCCCCAGGCCACGCCCCTCATCTCACCAGCCAATGGCATTCATGATCGAGCATACGTCTCTGTGAATGGGGTAAGCAGGATGATTTCGGCTGTGGTTACAGACGAGTTACCCAGAAGTAAAAGTGTTTAATGCTGTGTGATTGTAAGCAATGTGTGAAATGCTGAAAGCCTGAAACAAGACGAGTGAAATGTCTCAGGCTGAGACAGTGTGAGGTGAAGCTTTGTCACTGTGAATTAAACGAGGCCTAAACACAATACAACCCAGAGTAAGAACAGGTCACACTGCTCAACATGGTGCTTGTACCAAGGGAAGTCAAACAAACAAACCTTACTGATGGTGAAGCCTATTAAAGTAAAGATTATTCATGTAGCACTTTTATAAACATGAATCTCTAAGACACTCAGAGTGTTGAGATGAAAACAGGAGACTAGACAGTGTCTGAACATTTTAGTTCAGATGCATCTAGAATCAGTGCTCTTCTAATATTCGCTCACAACTGTCCACAAAAAAAAGTACTATAACACATCCACTACTTACCGAACTATTTAAAATGATAAATGTAAATGTCAATGTAATTTTGTTCAGAACACAACGCTGTTCCTGTCCTTGTGCCCAAAACTGTGAGCAGGTGTACCAGGGCGTGATGGAGAGAGACGTCACGCTAGTAGTGAACGTGACGGGACGTCTCGCGGATCAGCTCGACATTCTGGTGGAGAACATGGGAAGGGTGAACTTTGGCAGCAAGATCAGCGACCATAAGGCGAGTGACGGTGCACCAGATTATAGACACAACTCCACATAGGTGTAAATGTGCTGTGTCTTTAATGCTGATAGGGCCTATTAGGGAACCTCATACTGGGAAGCGAGGTGCTCACCGATTGGCTGATCTACTCTCTGGACATTGATGGAGTAATCCACAGTGGATGGCCTCAGGCTATGGGGAAGGACATCCGGTCTGGCTCAGAGACAGACGCAGGAAGTGGTCCAGCACTCTACTCAGGCACGCTGCAGCTCCCTGGCCCCGCCCACGATACCTTCATCAGATGTCATGGATGGACAAAGGTGAGTCTGGTCTGAGATGCCCCTCATGAGGAGGACTGGGGTTTGTATTGAGCATGAAATTCCCCTGATGAACTCTTCTGTCCACATGTTCCTGCTCTTAGGGGCAGGTGTGGATTAACGGGGTGAACCTGGGCAGGTACTGGCCCCAGCGGGGGCCCCAGCAGACCCTCTATGTACCTGGACCCCTTCTGAGTTCCACTCTACCCAACAACATCACCCTGCTGGAGCTGGAGGAAGCACCTCAGCACAGCAGAGTTCTGTTCATGGACCGTCCACAGCTTAACACCACAGCAGCTCCGCCCTGACGCTCAACACCACAGCAGCTCCGCCCTGACGCTCAACACCACAGCAGCTCCGCCCTGACGCTCAACACCACAGCAGCTCCGCCCTGACGCTCAACACCACAGCAGCTCCACCCTGACGCTCAACACCTGCACATATGCAGATACAGATGGTAAATGTGAAGGAGGAATGATGAATAAAAACTACTGAACCTCGTGTGTAGAAATGATCTGCATGATGAAGCAGCGAATATTTACATCAGATGGTGTAAATACGACAGCATACTGGTATACTGGGGTGTAACTGGTATACTGGGGTGTAACACTGGTAGCGTACTAGTATACTGGGGTGTAACTGGTATACTGGGGTGTAACACTAAGGTGTAACTACAGCACAGCAGGTCTGATATGGAGAAAGAACAGAACAATACAGTGCAGCTCCACTTTATTTATAGTTCATTTCTAGTGTTTCCTTAACTACACCAAGTGTGTTTACTTGTGTAGCACCATCATTACACCACCTCCACATGTGATGGAGGTCATTCCTCACATGGCCCCTCCTGGGACTCCACCCGACTCCACCCTCCTCCTCAGTCACGGTTTGGGGGCTGTCCTGGCTTGGCGGTGCATCTGCACGCAGCGCGTTGTGCAGAAAGAGAAATCCAGATACTCAAAGGGAACTTTCCCCATCAAGGACTCTCCACACTGCCAGCATCGCCTAACACACACACACAGGCATTAAGTTCCTTAAGGGGGGTTATTGTATTGTATTTTATTCTTGTGTGATGACTCCACTGATGCAGTAGAAATAGCAGTAATTGTCACTTCAGTAACAGGAAGGAGAATGATGGTGGTGTGTGTGTTTATGAGATGTGTGTGTGTGTTTATGAGAATGTGCAGGTACCTGGTGGTGCTGAATGAGGCCCCTGTTGATTGCAGTGTCAGTGCCCTCTATAACAACAACACAGTCTCAGCACACACACACCAGCACAACAGGAAGTGTAGACCGTGGACTCTGATACTGGTTGGGTTAGTGGTACCTTCTCTGCATCACTCAGCTCCACAAATCTGCTCCTCTCCTGCAGCTCCTGCTCACGTCTGCGATGCTCCTCACTCTGCTCTCGCTCACGCCGCCTTCTCGCAGCTGTCTGGACCTTCTTCTTCTCTGCCTTCTTACTCTCGATTTCAGCAGTCAGAGGGCCTGGAACCTTCAGCACACAGACACACAGCTCTTACTGTTCATGCCTGCCACACCAGCACTGTCCTGCTGTACAGTACAGGATGTGATCCCGCACACGACGTCCTGCAGCGCAGGCGGGGTTAGCCTTCTGCACCTGGGCCTTCGTGTAGTCGTACTTGTTGGGATGCTCGCCCATGTACTTCCTGAACGTGTTCCTGGTGTTCTTGTCTGGTGAGACAGCGTACGGCGTCCGCCCCTTCCTGTCCCTGTGCAGAGAAACCCCAGCTGTACCACTTACACCATACATGTTGTGGAAGCACCGTGTATCTGTGGCCACTAGGGGGCACCTGCAGGCTGGGTCGCTTCCTGCATCGAGCAGCAGTGCGACGGCGGCTCTCTGTGCCGCGGCAGAAGCCACGTGGAGCAGCGTGAAGCCGGTGGAGTCGATGGGCGTGTTGAGCTGGACGGCCCTCTGCTCCTCCCCCTGCGCCGCACACAGAAGAGTGTGTAGCGTCTCCATGTCTCCCGTTTTGCAGGCAGTGTAGAGCGCGTCCCTCACACTGTAGTCCCACTGTTCACAGACCACACCTGTGCAGGCAAGAACGTTAGTCCTCCAATGGACAGACAAAATAACCATCCCGACAAACACTCAAAATAAAGTCTTTCATTTATAAAATGTAGTTTTAAGAAAAATAAAAAACATTGAAACAAACACAGTACCCATCAGGGACGCCCGTTTTCTTCAGCAGACTGACGGTGGTTCTCAATACCTTGCTCATACTTGGCTTTTCCCTGGTCTGGCGTCTCCTCCAGAGTCTCCAGGTCTTTGGCACGTAAAACGTTCTCCACATGCTGCTCCATGGCCGCAGAACTCCTGCTGCCAGAGTCTGCCCACACACACACACACACAGAGTAAACGTCTGTCACTGCTACAGAAAGCTCAGGTGTCTAGACAAATGTGTCTTGGCGGAGTGAAGGTTCCGCTCACACTCACTCTCCGCTACGATACACTTCCTGTTCCTGCGTTTCTTCTTGCTTGGTTTCACCTCATGTTCTCTCAAGTCCAGAGTACTTAACGTGACCTGCAGCATCTCCAGCTGTACAGAGCCTTCATCTTCTAAGCTCTGTTCGTCATCTTCGTCTACCTGTGAAATCACTGCCACACACCACACAGATCATCCACAGCCATCAGCATCAGTGACCCTATGAAGCTGAGCGGAAAGACTCGCCGAGCGGAGAGACTCGCCTACTGGTTGTGTTTGAGGGACAGAGTTTGGCAGCTTGCGTTGCCAGCTTCTCTTTGATGGACTGAGGATGCTAGAGATGTCCACATTTTTGTCTGTGATTACAGAAAAGATGTTATTACACATTATTAGTTTTACTGTTTCTACTGGAATTATTATTCACAATCTTGTGCACCATAAATGTGAACGGTCGACAGGACATCGTGGACACGCTTTATTTCGCTAAAAGTGGATCTGCGTGTGGCCAGAGGAAGTGAGCGGATTCTGGTGTCATTCTTCTCCAGTGGGGCTCCACGACCTCCAAAAAACACAGACCTATACAAAAAACACAAACCTTCAGAAAACACAAACCTAAACAAACACACACCTCCAGAAGATACACACACCTCCAGAAGATACACACACCTCCTAGCCTTTGGGACTCGCAGGAAGATCGCGCTGGCCGACTTCAGGTAGTCAGTCCAGTTCTTCAGAAGATCTTGAATATCCTGCTCACATACGGACATCCAATCGTTAAAATAAAAGGTGTGTAAAAGCACATCCAGACCTGATGAAGCTTATGCCTTCATAAAAAATAACAACACTGGTTCAATAGGAATACTGAAATTATACTGATGGTATTCACTAGAAAGCTAGAAATGATATGAAGTCCGAGTGGGTGGGGCAAGGGGTGGAGCACCGTGATCAGCGCAGCCTCATTGTGGCGCCTGAGGGTGGAGCCTGCTGACTTGGGGGTGTGTCCACGGTTCTGGGCATCACAGAGTCCCTGAGCTGTGCCACGCTTCGCCCGCACCGTGTACCGGTGGAATGTCTTATGCTGCAAGATCTCTTTGCTGTAACACAGAAGAGCTTCATTAGGAGCCCATCTGAGCTGGAACATCTAGTCCTGGTGTTCTCAGAACATCTCTCCTCCACTGACCCTTCAAATACAGCTCCAGCAAAGTGACCTCCTCCCGTCATCAGGATCACCCAAACCGTCTTATCTGAGACTTTCAGCAGAGAATCAACCAAATTCTCCTCACCTTCAACCTGAAGGAGGATCACACACATGAAATCAGAGTCCATATACCCAAAGATGGTAAATGAACCCTAAATGGTCCCAAAGCATCAGTTGTTTTCTTTTTATTCATGTCAGTCTTTAGACCATTTTGCATCCTAACAGTCTTTAATCCTTACAGTTTACAGACTTGCATCATGATAAAAGTAATTAAGTCAAAATGAATAATGTTGGGCTTCACTGTACACACACACACCCAAACACACACAGTGTGCATGGTGACTGCTGACTTACTTTGGTGTTCTGTACTGCACAGCGGAACAGACACACGTACTGTCCCTCAGAGTTCTGTAACACCACCCTGATGGACAAGCGGCTGCTACCTGCCCCCTCACGGGTCAGATCACCACCTTCAGGAACAGGCGATTCATCATCCTCCGAGTCCGAAGCTGAAATACTGGACAGGTCACCTGTTTACCGGCAAATACAAAACCGCAGGAGAGATTTGCAGAGCTTTACAGAGAACCTGCTGAATCACCACTGCTGGAAATTGTAGACCTGCAGGTGTGTGTCAGACTGCCTAAGGCAGACCTGCAGGTGTGTGTCAGACTGCCTAAGGCAGACCTGCAGGTGTGTGTCAGACTGCCTAAGGCAGACCTGCAGGTGTGTGTCAGACTGCCTAAGGCAGACCTGCAGGTGTGTGTCAGACTGCCTAAGGCAGACCTGCAGGTGTGTGGTGGCCCTCCCACACTCATGGAGTGAAAACCACCTCACTGATGATGAACAAGGCTGATGTGCGACCATAATAATGATTTGGGTTAACCCTAGTTTACCCATAACCTTATTAACCCTAGTTTACCCTAACCCTTAGTAACACAGACCCTTAGTAACACAGACCCTTAGCTAGGTGATAAATGGCTGATAGAGCAAAGCACCAGACCTTCTCCTGTCTTCTTCTCAAACTCCTCCATTGTGAACGGTGGTCGTCCAGCCAGACGCTGTTTCAGGTTGAAACGGTGCCAGTCTAGTTTGTAGTGCTCCATCTGTGTGAATAATGACAGCGTGCACACATACGCACACACACACACTTAAACTGAAGGGAAGACATCAAACTTTAACTGAGAAACTCACTCAGACTTTCAGCTACCAATATGATTGCCGATTTAGAGAGTGAAACTTATATTCAGAAAGTTCCACCAAGTTCCATGAGTAAACTAACCACCATTAAAAGCAACTCGTTCAAAGTTATTGTCCAGAGATCCTGGGAAAGATGAGTGGTATCACAGAAACGTGTGTGGGTTTCCTGGATGATACCTGCTCTTCTCGACTCGTTAATGCACACTGGCATGCAGAGCAAGCAGTCACGTGTGCTGTGTCCAGACAAGCAACATCCTTCACTCTGCTGCAGGAACTCATCTCACCAGGAAACACTACAAGTCAAACATTTCCTCAAATACTTAAGTAAATAATACATATGATGTGATTATGTGTGTTTAAGGTGAACATGGGTTCCATTATGCTGCTGAAGACATCATGTAAACAGTAATAAGCACGCACCTTCCACCGCGTAGGGGTCTGGGGTGGGACGACAGGCGTCCCCGCGGCGTGGGAGGCTTAAAATCTCTCTGAGTCCATCGGTGAGCTTCAGGTCTGCTGCCAACTCGAACAGAGAACGTTGGTCCGCCATCACGAAGCCGCCCAGAGCTCCACTAGGAGAAGGAAACCAGCAGGAGTCAGAGAAGAGTACGGAGCGGACCGCAGCACCTAACCCTAGGGTTAGCCTTTACATCCGCAGCCAGTACCGCTCCAACTGTGGAGCGCTATACGTGGTTTGTTAACTTTAGTTTCTCCGTTTCGTTGCAGCCATTTCTATTTGACAGCTCGAAGTTCCGTTAGGTTCGGTCTTATTTTAGGTTCACTAAAATTTGACAGCGTGCATGCAGCGTCCTTAAGTTTAGGACAATTTTAGGTTCACTAAAATAAGAGGTAATCTACCTCAAAGACGCCAGCGAACCTGCCCCGACACCACAATAACGTCTCACTGCACTTCAGCCGTGAGCGCCGAACTGGGCTGGGAAGTGGGACCGAACTACCGTCAGCAGGACACGGTTGGCTTCACAGTAATGAACAACAAGACAGCCGCAGTTTGTCGTTATATACCAGTCACTACGCGCCGGGCAGGACACACAAACGCTTCATGTTCAGAAACCTCATGGCTACAGAAACGCCAACAACACCTACCGGGGCAGAAGTTCTTCTTCTGTAAATTAAAATTGGTTAGGAGACAAGAGTGTGGTGCTTTACTGCCACCTGGTGTTGATGGAAATAAAAAATGAAGATAGTGGAGGAACAGGCTCAAACATCTTATTGATCAGGGCATGTCTTACAACACAGATCACTGTTTGGTTTAAAACTTCCAGTTTATTGAAAAAAAAATAGATATCACTTTGTCCAAAGGAACACAGACTTGTTATTAAAGGGGTTTATATTTCCGCTCTACTCTCTTCCTCCCCATCTTTACAGGGGTCTCACGTTGACCGGAGCAGTCTTCTTTAGTCTTTATGTCCTTCTGTGAAATTTTCCCTATGGATGATCAGAAATGCATGTTAAACTATAGGTTTTCTGTAGGCTGTAAATAATACTGTAATGTTGATCACTAATATTAACACCTTTCTTTTGGTTCCTCTCAGTCCCTTTTAAAATCTTCTTCAGTTGTTCACACTGCAGTTTCATGTCATTTTCCTGCTCCATCAGCTGAGCCTCCTCTCTCCACAGGTCACTCAAGGACGCGTCACCCTGCGTCGTTGTCCTGCAAGACCAGGCCGTGGAGACAGCAGCTCCAGTGCTGAACCAGTAGAAATGGAGTTTAATCCAGCATGAGGTTTAACCTGGGAAACTGGTCCATACATCATAGGCAGAAAATGAATATCTCAGTAAACATGATGGACTCAGATGTGGTTAAACTACTCATCATATGCTTCTGAGCCACATATTACAGTCAGTAAATATGCAAAGATCAGCAGATATTTACAATGTTGACAATCATATCTTGCAAAACTCAGATCGTGCCCGTAAGAACGTGCTATACTAGCTCCTATGTGGGCTTGGTCAGCAGGTGGTGTCACATCCGTACCAAGCTACATCACTCAGCTCTTTAATCTGCTGGACCAGTTTCCCTTTTTCCTGCTTTATGGAGTCCAGTTCCACCAGTGTGCCACACAGACGCTCATCCACCTGCATCAGCAGAACCATTCTGTGGTCCAGTTCCTCCTGCCTGCAAGAACCCCCACATAGGTTTTCACTCTGTACACACCCTCATGATTTAAAGTCTACTGCTGGATTCCAGAAGCCTGCTTGGTGAACATATTTACTGTAGAACACAGTATACAAATTGTGATTTGCACACGTCTGTAACCCTGTAAATCCATTAAGTAAATGACAGTTATTCTTAGTGACAAAAATAAAATGTTAGTACTGTATTATAGCCCTAGCAGTGCTAAATAAAGTGTGAGGTACGTTTGCCTTATTTATACATATTTAAGAGGACAATGTGTTGAGTTTACCTTTTACGAATATCTATGTTCACCTCCTCCTCTTCGTCTTTCACACTCTGGAGTTTTGAATTGATGTCCTTAAGTTGTTTCAACAAATCCTCATGCAAAGAATTCAAATATTTAAGTTCAATGAAGAGACCGAATCTACCTTTAAATTCTTTGCCGTTTTGTATATCCAACATTACCCCAGAATGCCTTTCACATGGTAACCATAAGCCATTCTATGCAAGTTAAACCTTAAACCTTAAGCCGTATACTTACTTGAATATCACTGTTGGTTGGAGCGAACAACTGCGAATCCATTTCAGGATTATATTCAACACAAAAGTACCTTCCTTGAAGTGTTGTATCAGGCGTTATTCCAATTAAAACCGAAATAATTTACCTATATAGAACTTTGTAGCAATTAGACACCAAAGCCTTCATATAAAGAAATGAGTAAATATTTTAAAATAAAAATCGAACATGTCAAGAAATAAATCGACACGAAAAATTTTAAATACGCTTGAAGTCCTGAGCTCGAGCGCATTCAGGTGAGCGAGTCACTCGCGCGTGCAGAGGAACTCGTCACGCGAAAGGCTCAAATGTTTTTGCATGGACTTCTGGATTCTGCTTATGGAAGTACGACGCTCTCGTAATTGCTCAGAGACCGAAGCTGGTTATTACTGATTTCATGGAGAGTTTAATATGTAGGTTGACCACTAGTGGGCGGGGAGGGTTTCACAATGTGGTGATGAACTCCAAGATACGCGCGGAGCACATCTGTGTGATTCACGATGAGGGGGGCTATACTCGTCCTGTGCGCGGTGCTCCAGAACGTTAAAGCGTCGACTGTCCAGGTAAACAGATTAATATGATTTAACTTACAGTATTATCGGTATTACCAAGTAGTGTGATATTCCACATTTGGGCCATTGATGTGTCTTAAATGTTTGTAGAATTCTGTTGAATTATATCTGGGACCAACAAGGCACAGAAGAAGTTACTCAGGTAAAGTGACACTACTCGGGTTAATTAATTAGTTTCATTTTGTTTAGAAGCCTAAATTATACTGTATCTCTGCAGATCACAGGCAACAACACGAAAGAACTGCAATGGACATGATTATCGAGGTCAATGACAGTCGAGGTACACGAGGAAGAACATATTCATCTTAATATTGATCCTTTCTGGACCGCTGTAAATACCATAATGTCCAAATCTCCTTTTCCTCTTGTAGATGTTCATTTGGACGATGGGGTCAGTCTGAGAGAGGGAGATATCGCTGTTTCCAGGAGTCAGAAGGGCTGTTTTGCCAGGAGCTGTTTGTGGTCCAAGTCTGTGGATGGGCATGTTTATATAGCACACACGCTCTCCCCGAAGTACAGTGAGTAGTCATGTATATACATATGGAGGTAACTGCGCTTTGAGAAGTGCTGGGGGTGAGAAACAGACTGGGTGTTGCAGAAATTCAGGTGCCCCTCAAATTCCCTTTAGTATCAGCAACGCACATTTCGGACCCTGACCCCAACCCTGACCCCAACCCTGACCCCAACCCCGACCCTAAATTTCTGTCCATAATTATTGGTCACTGCTGTGAACTCCTAAGTTTGTTGACTGGTGTTAACTTGTCTTGTTCTCAACACAACTGCCATATCACGTTTTCAGCAACCTTTTCCCTAAATAACTTTTTTGAATGCTTAAAGGCCATTTCTGCATGTTTGCTATAAATATAATCCAATAATCACTCTGTGTAAGTGTTTACAGTATGGATGAATCTGCAGTGATGTGAGTGCAGCGCCAGATCTCTCAGCAGCAGTGTGAATCATCGTTTTTGCTGTGTATCCAGGAGACGTGGATGGCAGGAGGATTAGGAGAGCCATGGAGCTGATTGAGAGGGGCACGTGTGTGCGCTTTGTGCCTAGGACACACCAGCGAGACTACCTGGACATCCAGCCCAAATCAGGGTGAGATGCAGGCTCTCATATACATGATTTATACAAACATTATACAAACAGACATTTCTGAGAAAAGATACATGCTATCTGTAGTTCCTGTTAAAAAACAGGAATCCACCTCTAGATCAATTTTTTTGTTTAAAAACAATTCTCCATCCTTTATATTTTAAAAATCATTTAATGTATAATGAGTCATGTTTAGAGTGCTGAGGCAGTCCGGCGCGTGTCCTGTGGAGCAGGTGCTGGTCATACCTGGGGGCAGGTGGGGGGAGACAGATCCTGTCCCTGCATAGCCCAGACTGTTTGGTTTCTGGCGTGGTGTCCCACCAGCTGCTACATGCTCTGGGCCTGGTGCACGAGCACTCGCGCGCCGACAGGGACAAATACGTCACCATCATGTGGCCAAACATCTGGAGGGGTAAACGCATCACTACACTGCTGAAGGTTGTGGGTTTGCAGCTCGGTACTAAAGTGGCTGATTGTGTTTTGTAGATCATTTGAGGAACTTTGAAAAGTTCAAAACGAACAACCTGGACACCCCTTATGACTACGGCTCTGTCATGCACTTTGGAAAGTACGTTATTTCTCTGTGATCTGTGTCATGTGTGTTGAATAACTGAATAAAGGTAGAAGGTGCGTAATGCTGCAGATGAACCAGTCTCGCTGTTGCTGGTGTGCAGGTTTGCCTACTCACAGACTGGTGAGCCTACGGTGACGCCAAAGCGGACCTGGAACGTCAGGCTGGGCCAGAGGTTTGGTCCCAGTGAACTGGACATCATGAAAATTAACAAACTCTACAAGTGCACTTAGGAATGAAGCTAATACTCTGAAGACCTCTGTATGAATGGATCATGTACCTAATGTACATCTATACACTAAACCTTAATACTCTAATGTACATTTATACTCTAAACTAGTACTCCATTGAACAACTGTACTCTAAATGTTGGTGCTCTGAACATAATGTACATACATACTCTAAACTGTAATAATATAATGTACATCTATTCTCTAAACATTAGTAATATAAAGTACATCTATACTCTAAGTTGTAGTAACATAAAGTACATCTATACTCTACACTTGTTCTTCACTACTAGTATGTTTTGTAGTGCTAGCCTGTTGGTTTTGCAGTGATGAACTGTAACCTGTACTAACTGAAATATTTGCTCTCTGCTACACATGAATCTTACCATGTTACACTGAATACATTGAATAAATGTGTACTTATACATTAAACATTTAATAAAGATGGATTAATTAATTAATGTTTTAAATGTAATATTGTGGTTTGTATGAGAGAGAAAGAGTTTGTATAAACAGCCACTTAGAAACACTATAGAGCCATAAATCTTCCCATAGTCACATGATCACTGGTGTAATCAGTGTGCTGCCCTCTTACACATCAGAAGGAAACCAGCCAATGAGAGCCCAGCTCTGCTGGGGACACTAAACGGAGTGTAATGAGTGTCAAGTGAGCTAAAACTGTGTGAGAACTGGAGAGAGTGTGAACACAGTGTGTTAAGGGTAGGAGAGAGTGTGAACACAGTGTGTTAAGGGTAGGAGAGAGTGAGTAGAGTTCAGCTAGTAGGCCAAGATCAGGGATAAGTGTGTAGGAAGGGGAGGAGAGCGAAGGCACAACCCATAACCCATAGTTACGTTACGTAACCCATAGTTACGTTGGACACATTCTGCTTAGTCAGGACTGCAGACACAGTGGAGCTAAACTGTCCTTCAGAAACGCTGAATCAAAAGAACACAAGTAGCAGTTGTAGGACCTGTTACCCAACATTACCCTACATTACCCTACATGAGGGGTTTGCACTAATGTCAGTTGTAGGACCTGGGACCTGTTAACCTTACATTATGGGTTTACACTAATATCATGTAGTGATGTGACATCATTTTACATGAGTGTCCCATGTAGGCAGAATTTGGGGAGGTGTGTTCAGCATATAAGGGCTGATACATCTGAGCCAAACCCAAACAGGCTTCCTACATGTGAGAGCAGATCGGCCCACAGACGGGATGCTCTGGACACGAGTTGTTTTGGGCTTGGTGATGCAGTCCTGGGCCCTTCCTCTGCAGGTTAGGTTGCCATGACAACGCCTCCTTGACCCTCCCGCCTTCACATGTTTTGGACACATTTGACGTGGTTCTTTTTCTAACAGAATTCCTCTGCAGTGCATGAAGTGAAGAGGAGGTGGAAGAGGTGGTACTCTGGTAAACGCTCTGATGTGTATGATACGGTGTTGTGGGTAGGGGCCTGGTGATGCGCATGCTTTGGAGAACATCACACATTTAATGAACAATGTACTATTTATATAATGTTAATTATTTTTCTGCAACAGAGGAGTATCTGTCCCCAGACGATATGAACCCCATGGACAGGATCCTTAGAGCAAATGGCAGTAAGTATGCAGTGTAGGTGACGAAGTGTTGGGAAGAACACATTTTTAAACATTTTGGATTTTTAAATATGTCTGAAATGAATTCCTCCAGTGCTGGCAAGGATTAGGGGCTTTTCCTTCCGGGAGGGGGACATTGCCAGCTCGGGGGTGTGGAGTGCCATCACCTGTCCTGGGCAGAGTTGCCTGTGGTCCAAATCAGTGGATGGATTTGTGTATGTGCCGTATACCATCTCTCCTCTTTATGGTAGGTGACGCACCATAATGTTCAGCTGGGAATCTTCAGATCTGTGGTGTCTTCTGACTTATGTTAATCCTTCTACAGACAACATGGAGAGAATCACTATAGAGGTGGGAATGCAGGACATATCTGATGGGACGTGTGTGAAGTTTGTCCCACGCACACACGAAGCTAACTTCCTGGACATCCAACCTAAAATTGGGTGTGTTTTATAATCACTCAAAACTGAAGAACAGAATTAATTTCTAAAACATCTCTCTACACCAATATGTTAATATGAAATTGGGGGTAGGTGTTAGGGGTAGGACTAGGGGTTACGTTTATGGGTTAGAGGTTAGGGTTGGATTAGGATTTGTTTGTACTGAGTAATTAATGCAGTGGGTGTGGTCATGCTCTCTGCGCAGATGCTGGTCGTTCCTGGGGATGGTGGGAGGAATGCAGCCCCTGTCCCTGCAGTCGCCCGGGTGCATGTGGCCCGGCGTGGCCTCCCACGAGCTCATGCACGCTCTGGGCTTTGTGCATGAGCAGTCCCGGTCTGACCGGGACCGATATGTCACAATTCTGTGGGAAAACATCATTGAAGGTTGGTTTCAATCCCTTAAGGACTCTTTCAGAACTATAGAATGTTAAATGGTATTTTAGCTCCCCAAACAAAAGGCCTTCTTCACATGTTAAATGCTCTATCTGCAGGTCAAAAGCACAACTTCAAGAAGTATGAGACAAACAACCTCAACACTATATATGACTATGACTCTGTAATGCACTATGGGAGGTAAGCAGCAGAAACCTTTTTTATAATAATACTGATGTGTCTTCATCTCAGAAGGATCTACAGAATGCTAATCTTCATATAGGTATGCCTTCTCAGAGGATGGGTTACCCACAATCATCCCAAAACCTGATCCTGACATTCCCATTGGCCAACGAGATGGACCCAGTCCACTGGATATCCACAAAATAAATCTTCTGTATAACTGCGGTAGGTAAAAATGTTTACTAATGTAACTTGACAAAATGCATTAGCATTAATTTGTGTTTTTCATCTTCTTCATTAGGGGGTCTTGTGTGACCAAATGTCAGTGTTTAAGAACTGCTGCACTGCATCTGCAATGTCCTCCACCTTAAATGACAAAATCAAGGAAGTTTAAATGTGAAACATCACCAGACAACACCATTCTGACTTAAAATGGAAGGAAAATGAAGCCTGTTCCACTTTCCAAAGCCAAGACACGTTAGACTGCCTCTGCATGGACAACTCCTGCTTTTGAATTAATCTGCAAAGTAACAAATCACACAGCACAGCGCCACCACATGGACAAACACCACCTGGCAATGCCTTTCAATAAACTCTGTCATGGTTAAAGGCTGGCTTACTTCATTTTGACCAAAATATAACTACATCGGTTCGAATACATAGGCTACACCACAAAATAGATTTTTTTGCTAAAGGGTTCATTTACATATTCCAGTCTGCATTATCAGTGTTGTAAAGGCCAATATTGTGGTAACGATTATAGATGATATAGGGTAGGCGTGTACAAATGCGGCCCGCGGTCAAACTTTCACTGGCCCGCAGCCTCAGTTGATCACAGCATTTTATATTTCATCAGTAGACTCCAAAAAAGCTATTTTATATTTCACCAGAAGATGGCAGTGTATACTATACTATACTATACACTGGCCGCCCGGAATGCCAGGCTGAATGTTTGGCCCCACACACATGTTCACCTCCCCAAATCTGGCCCTTACTGCAAAAAGTTTGGACACCCCTGATATAGGGTGAGGCTATAAAGATAATGATAACCTTATAATGATATAATGATAACATTATAATGATATAATGATAACCTTATAACGATATAATGATAACCTTATAACGATATAACGACAACGATATAACAATAAACGATGATTTAACGATAGCGATTCCAGATGATATAGGGTACTGTATTGCCTGATATATCCACATTTCATTATGGTTGATTATGGTCCAGAAATGGTCTGCGAATTAGTCTGTTCCGTCATTTTAGTGATTTAGTGACCCCAATGCGCCAGATGGCGCTGTTCTAATATCGGCATGAAAACTCCCGCGCTACTCATTTAAAATAAGACTCAGCTGAAGTTTGGCTGTTTTTATACGACTATGAGGAAAACACGATACAATGTCGATATAAAAGGCTTAGTCCGGTTATAACACAATGATCAGAGTTACATGTCTCTGGGGAGGACTCAGATAATACCCAACTGTGAAGGTAGGACTTGAAGTTTGATCCTGAACGTTAGCTAGCTAGCGTAGCCGCTATGTGGCTCTGGGCTGCTCATCTGAACCAGACTTGACCCATTGCTGTTGCCGTGGAAACGCTGGCGCAGATCCCGGAAGCATCTGTACCTGTGTTTACCTCAGCCGCATCTAAACTCCGTATGTAATGTGTCCTGTCGCCGTTTAGCTAGTTTAGACTGGAAATATCGCCCTTCTGAGTCTTCGGCACTCGCTATAACTGGGTAATGTGTCTTGGTGGTGTTCTTACTTGGGGGGCTGTGTGTGTGTTTGCCATGAGCACTGTTCTGACCCTGCTCATGAGTGTTCTGGCTTTAACCTAACTTCCCAAATACCTTATGAATCTGGTTGTGTTTCATTCTACTGAGCCACGTTTGATGTGTTCATGCCAAATTGTAAATGTGACAGACGGAATGTGTCTTTCTGCGTGTGATAAAGTTCTGGAGTCGGTCCTTCATCAGCAGTGTTGTCACTGTCTAATTTGCCATTGGACCGAACACAGAGGTGCCACAGCCCACAGGCCTGGGATAGGAAACACACCTTCAACCTAATGCATTTTATTTTTTGTTATTTGACAGCAGATGGAGACGGAACCCAAATCTCTGATTGGCTGGGAGGAGGAGCGGGCGGAGTTAAGGGCGGAGTTATCTAGGCTGCAGGAGGAACTTGCTGAGAGCCAAGCAGAGAGGGAGGAGCTACAGTCCCGCACACATGCACTGACTGACAGGGTGGGCAAACACTGCAGTAAGATTCACACACTCAGTCTGGTGTAGCCACGCAGGGCAGCGGCGGTTGGAGCTGAGTGTGCTGTGTGGGTATTCTGTCCAGCTGTCTCAGACGATGGACATGTCCCTGTCTCTACGTCTGGATGGTGAGCAGAGGATTTGGAGGAGGAAGCTGAGGGAGGGTAAAGAGAGAGAAGCCAGACAAGCCCTGCTGATCCACAAACTACAGAACAAGGTGTGTGTGGCTGGAGGGTGGGGGTCCTGATGGAGGGTGGGGGCCCTGATGGAGGGTGGGGGCCCTGATGGAGGGTGGGGGCCCTGATGGAGGGTGGGGGTCCTGATGGAGGGTGGGGGCCCTGATGGAGGGTGGGGGTCCTGATGGAGGGTGGGGGTCCTGATGGAGGGTGGGGGCCCTGATGGAGGGTGGGGGTCCTGATGGAGGGTGGGGGCCCTGATGGAGGGTGGGGGGTCCTGATGGAGGGTGGGGGTCCTGATGGAGGGTGGGGGTCCTGATGGAGGGTGGGGGCCCTGATGGAGCGTTCTAACCCATCGTTCTCATATCAAAGCTCCGAACCGTCTGATTCAGTCTGACAATTACACTACTCACATCGGTATATTTGGCTTTCAGGATGGTTGAAATTTCAGGATGATCCTAAAATGCACTGTAGTCTTTAACAGCTGATCAACAGCACCTCACCTTTGGGAGGCTTCAAACAGGATGTTCTCAGACAGACGTGGCCACTGAGCTTAGAGTGTCACAGTGTCACCAGCAGGATGCTCAGTGTTTGAGCTGATTACCATGATCAAATGCTCTGTAACATCTGCTGTGTCCCAGGTGCTGGAGTACCGGGGTCTGTGTGGCCGTCTGGAGCAGCAGGTCCAGACTGCAGAGAGGAAGGTGAGTTGGTGTCCAGCCACACAGCCACTCTCAGCAAACCGTCTGGTGGTGCTGCTACCATCACTGTTCTGGTTTTGCAGAGGATGTTGCGGGAGGAGCACACAGGTGCACTGGAGAGCGCCCTCATTAGGCTGGAGGAGGAAGATCAAAGGTTTGGATGCAGAACAGTTACTTCCTCAAAAAGGAAACGATCAAACAAACGATTATGTGAACAGTGCAGATGAAGCCAGAGCTCAACCCACATGTATACAAACATACACACATGTGTACATACACACATACATGTATACACACATACATACATACATACATGCATACACATACATACATGGAATGCTGAGTCTAGGTATGGATATTTGCCCTTCATACATGTAAATAATACATGTACATACATGTACATCATGAACATAATTAATAGTTAAAATATAATTATTAATACTATGTATTATTAATTAATTAATACTATTATAAATGTAATCTATACTGTCAGCTGCAGTTTTCTTTAGGTTGATGTTGGGAGTACCCGGCCATCCTAACATGTCTCACCTGCACAGGTGTGAGGCGCTGGTGGAAGTCAACACTCTATTACGCGGTCAGCTCAGCCAATCAACAGATGCCAACCAAGCACTGCAAGATGACCTAAAGAAGCTGACAGCAGATTGGGCGAAAACAGTGGAGGAGATGAGTGAACGACAACGTGATTGGCTCCAGGAGAAGCAGGTGGGCAGTCAGTAGCCTTTACAGTACTGCACCCTGCCGGTGCTGCCGTGTGTGCTTGGCGCCAGTGTGACCACTCAGCTGGGGTGTGCAGGCTGCGTCAGGGTACGTTGCAGGGGAGCGCGGCAGGTTGATGCTGATATGGGGAGGAGTGGAGACGCTCAGACGCCAGTGCCACACCATAAAGACTGCAACAGACCGGTGAGAACCTACGGGGAGGAGTGTTTAAGGCACATGTTCAATATGGAACTGGATACATTTAAAATATATCATGGATACATTTAGTAATGTAATGTGATGCATCTGCCCTGGAGTTTATTACAGTGTTATGTGCTCTACAGAGACCTGTGGGAGCTGAGGGCGGAGTTTTCTCGCCTGTCGTCTGCTTTACTGTCTCTGCCACGCCTTCCTGCGGGCTCCTCCACACACTCTTCTGCCCCTCTGACCTCCACCCCGGGGCCCATGACGGTGGAGGACCTTGATCGTGAGCAGACAATCGACACCGACCTCGCAGCCGTCCAAGACGAGAACTCGAGGCTCATGAGCAGGTCAGGATGGAGCCTGTGAAGACATGTATCCCTCTCCATCTCAGATCACTCTCCCCTTATGTTACTGCACTGTCATTACAATGGTGTCTGCACCTCCATTAACCCTGGGTAACCCCCCCCAGAAGCACCGACACTCTGGAAATAGTTTTACTCTAAGGTGAAATTGTTTTTCTCTGTTCATAGCACTGAGTGTATTAGTAGCTGTTGCGTTGCTTAGGAAACCGCCAGGGGGTTATGAAACAGGAGACATACAACACTTCGATGATGTCACACTTCGATGATGTCACTGGTGTTCGCAGGATTGGTGAGTTGACTGCGACTGTAAAAGCTCAGGAGTGTGAGGGGAAGAGGAAGGAGGTGGAGATGGAGAGACTCAGGGTGGAGATGCAGGTGGAGATGGAGAGACTCAGGGTGGAGAAGCAGGAGAGAGAGCAGCAGCACTCGGACGCGGAGAGAAACTTCGAATCAGTCCAGCACGCTGTCAGAAACCTGGTAGGTACAGATGTATCTATCGTTTTGGTTCTTTGGTGTTTGTCTACACGGACTACAAGGTTTAGTCAGTGTTTTAGTCAGTGGTTTAGTCAGTGTTTTAGTCAGTGTTTTAGTCAGTGTTTTAGTCGGTGTTTTAGTCAGTGTTTTAGTCAGTGTTTTAGTCAGTGTTTTAGTCAGTGGTTTAGTCAGTGTTTTAGTCAGTGTTTTAGTCGGTGTTTTAGTCAGTGTTTTAGTCAGTGTTTTAGTCAGTGTTTTAGTCAGCGTCTTCCATAACTGCAGAGGTTCTGTGGGTCACCATCGTGTCTTCACAAATCCGTCCAGTGTTGGTAACCGTGCTCTCTTGACCCTGTACTAACAGTGCGTGTTTGTCTGGACATGGTGTTTTGTTGCCCAGTACAGGGTTATTGTCTCTCAGAAGCTGGATGGACATTCCATAAGTATGCCTGACCCTGCTGAGGCTAGTGAAGACTTGACCTCTGTGTTGACAATTATCACTCAGGCTGAGACGGCCCTGCAGTGGAGACACCAAGAACTGCAGGTTTGTAACTTATTTTGTTCATTTTTATGTGTATGCTGGATTTGTTTCATTTAGGTGGTGGGAATGTTCTTCCATAGCTTTGGGTTTAATGCATGAGGTTAATTTAGAAAGTGTCTGACACCTGCTTCTCTTAGGAAGCTGAGGGGAGCTTGCACAGGTGGAGGGTGCAGACTGAATCACTGGAGCAGCGAATCAAAGAGCTGGATGATGAGAGGGAGGAGTTCCACAAGCAAGCCAATCAGAGAGCGCTGGAACTAAAACAGACTCAAACACTGTTGAACAGGTCAGTAAATGCTGCTTCATGTCTCACTGTGTTAAACTGATGTTGACTGTGCTGCTGCCGTGAGAAGGTTCAGCTCAACTCGGCCTCCTGCTGTGGTGTTGCAGCGAGAAGGAAATGGTGGAGGGGCTACGAAGGCAGCTGGTGGAAACGGAACAACGAGGTGAAGAGCTGAAGAAAGAAACTGAGCAGATGAGAGTTCAGCGGGAGAAGGAGGACAAGGACAGAGACGATCTGGAAAGAGAGAGACAGAGGCGGTAAGAGACAGACAGAGGCGGTAAGAGACAGACAGAGGCGGTAAGAGACAGACAGAGACGGTAAGAGACAGACAGAGGCGGTAAGAGACAGACAGAGGCGGTAAGAGACAGACAGAGACGGTAAGAGACAGACAGAGACGGTAAGAGACAGACAGAGACGGTAAGAGACAGACAGAGGCGGTAAGAGACAGACAGAGGCGGTAAGAGACAGACAGAGACGGTAAGAGACAGACAGAGACGGTAAGAGACAGACAGAGGCGGTAGAGACAGACAGAGGCGGTAAGAGACAGACAGAGGCGGTAAGAGACAGACAGAGGCGGTAAGAGACAGACAGAGGCGGTAAGAGACAGACAGAGACAGACAGAGGCGGTAAGAGACAGACAGAGGCGGTAAGAGACAGACAGAGGCGGTAAGAGACAGACAGAGGCGGTAAGAGACAGACAGAGGCGGTAAGAGACAGACAGAGGCGGTAAGAGACAGACAGAGGCGGTAAGAGACAGACAGAGGCGGTAAGAGACAGACAGAGGCGGTAAGAGACAGACAGAGGCGGTAAGAGACAGACAGAGGCGGTAAGAGACAGACAGAGACGGTAAGAGACAGACAGAGACGGTAAGAGACAGACAGAGGCGGTAAGAGACAGACAGAGGCGGTAAGAGACAGACAGAGGCGGTAAGAGACAGACAGAGGCGGTAAGAGACAGACAGAGGCGGTAAGAGACAGACAGAGGCGGTAAGAGACAGACAGAGGCGGTAAGAGACAGACAGAGGCGGTAAGAGACAGACAGAGGCGGTAAGAGACAGACAGAGACGGTAAGAGACAGACAGAGGCGGTAAGAGACAGACAGAGACGGTAAGAGACAGACAGAGACGGTAAGAGACAGACAGACGGTAAGAGACAGACAGAGAGACGGTAAGAGACAGACAGAGGACGGTAAGAGACAGACAGAGGCGGTAAGAGACAGACAGAGGCGGTAAGAGACAGACAGAGACGGTAAGAGACAGACAGAGGCGGTAAGAGACAGACAGAGACGGTAAGAGACAGACAGAGACGGTAAGAGACAGACAGAGACGGTAAGAGACAGACAGAGACGGACAGACAGCGGTAAGAGACAGACAGAGACGGTAAGAGACAGACAGAGGCGGTAAGAGACAGACAGAGACGGTAAGAGACAGACAGAGGCGGTAAGAGACAGACAGAGGCGGTAAGAGACAGACAGAGACGGTAAGAGACAGACAGAGGCGGTAAGAGACAGACAGAGACGGTAAGAGACAGACAGAGACGGTAAGAGACAGACAGAGGCGG